>JAXBDA010000254.1:0-99534 GCA_036023075.1 Gaultheria prostrata | reverse complement strand
GGCTTAGTGTTATTAATTAAAGTATTGGTGTATGCTATTTTTCTAATTTTTTCGCATAGGTGCGCCTTGGTTCAAAAAGGCGCGCGCCTCGCCTTGCGCCTCTCGCCTAAGGCCCTATAGGACTTTGTGCCTCGGTGCGCCTTTCGCCTTTGACAACTATGGTTTGCATCTTAACCTTGTGTTGATTGCATAACTGCAATTACCTTATCATTTTGTTGTTACTTAGGTATATAGTGACATTGCGGACCGGTGTGGCATCCCCCAGTTGGCAAAGAAGTTGAACCAGGTACAGCAGTGTGGCACCGAGTTGCAATTGTTCAGAAAATAGATGATTCATTGAAGGATTGCAAAATTCTTCAATTTGGTTTTGCATAGTGCATTATGCATGCACTGACATATCTAAAAGCACATTGCATAGGAGTTGATGTTTGCATACACCCATATATTGGTTTTCTGTCGCTCATGCAAATATATAACTCCCAGTCTCCCATGAATTATTCATTGCGGTAAACTTTACTTTGGTTTTCAATAGTGCATTTTGCTTTTGTATGTCCTTGAACTATCTGTATACACTGACAGATATATATTTTCTTGCTCTTTCAATCATGCCAACTTTGAAATCCCATATAGTGCTTGTCAAGCACTATATACTGCTTATGCATTGTTTTAATTTTTTAATTTTTTGTGGTTCTTTTGAAGCTTTTTATATGACAAATTGATATCATTCAACTAGTAGATAGTTTGCGAAAGCCATGCGTTTCGTTAAAGCTTGTTCTTGTCTTATGCAGATTCTCGTTCAACATATCAAGGCAATACTTCCAGGGCTGAAGTCGCGAATAAGTGCTGCATTGGTTTCCGTCGCGAAGGAGCATAGTAGCTATGGAGAGATCACTGAATCAAAGGTTTGTTTTAGTCTATTTACCAAAGTTCTTGATATATTGCCCCTTGAGATAATGAGACCTTTGCTATACATGTTGCAGATCAGCTTCTTTCTACTCATCAGATTGTTTCTACTCATGGCTTTGGTTTTTCTATATGCAGCAAGGCAAATTTTATAATGTGATTGTAAATTTTTTTGCAAGATTATGCTGGTTTTAGCTATTAGAATGGCAGAACACTCCTAGTGGTGCAGCATCTAAATGGAAGTTTTTTTTTCCCTTTTATGACTGGGGTCATCCGGGGCTCAGTAGACTTTGGTAGGATGTAATTTCAAGTGTAATCCTCTTCCGATATGATAGAGGTTTCTGGTTATTAACACAGTTCTCACAGTTTTTGTCACTTCTGTCCTCTTAAACCCTGTGTGTGAGCATATTTTTGTTGGTGCATTTTACAATGATCTTTTCTACACAGTTTTTGTGCTTACTATATTTTCTTTAATATTTAGGCTGGTCAGGGAACTCTTCTTCTGAACATTTTGTCGAAGTACTCTGAAGGTAAAGTGGACGTGACTCCATATTCTTAGCCGTCTTTTGGGGCGATAAATAATTACATTCTCCATAAAACCTTATGTATTGTCAGTGTCTGAGACTTATTGATACGTCATCAGTTCTTTATTGGAAACAGCATTTTCTTCGATGATAGAGGGGAAAAGTAAAGAAATGTCAACATCTGAGCTGTCTGGGGGTGCAAGGATCCATTACATTTTCCAGTCAATATATGTTAAGAGCTTGGAGGTGTGTTATTAACTTCCGTTTTTTTTATTTTTTATTTTTTTATTTAAAAACATTCGTTGTCGTTTCATTTTTTATTATGTGCTTTCTAACAGGCGCTATACTAGTCATATAATTTCATTGTGGACTTTATCTTCATCAAACCAAAAAATGCAAAAAATTCCATTAGAGCCTTACTTTGTGTCTTATATGCTGATGTATAAATCAGTAGCTGGTACTGGAATGTGATGTGATGAAATATATTTAGAACCTTTCCGAAGTTGGTTTTTGAGATTCTGTTATGATTGGCAATATCTATGAGATATAGGTCCTCACCAAACTTTTTTTTTCCTTTGCTCAGTCTCTCCACCAAACTTTTCCCTCTTTGTTATTGTAGCCATTAAATGGAGTTTACTCCTAAGGTTAATTACTCCATCTTTATAATTTACAGCACCAAGTTCTTCTAAAAAGTTGCAAGTTTTAATGTGCTCTTGAAAGTCAGTTGCCACTTTACCCCAATTAAATTATGGATCGGTCAAATGGCTTCTTATGTGTCGGTGATTGATGATGCATTGGTAAATTGGAAACGGTTGAAGTTTCTATTAAGCCGTCAACTTTGAGAAGAATCGGTTTCTTTGGCAGGAAGTGGATCCATGTGAGGGTTTGACTGATGGTGACATCCGTACTGCCATTCAGAATGCAACTGGTCCAAAATGCTCATTATTTGTACCAATGGTAGGACATATGTTCTTGTGGTTTCTATTTTCGGATAACTTGAATTGCCCACTTATGGGTATAACCTTTGTTATGCTATCTTTAATCTCCTAATTTGCAGGTTCCATTTGAAGTTCTTGTGCGAAAGCAAATAGCTCGTCTATTGGACCCAAGCCTTCAATGTGCTAGGTTTATCTATGATGAGTTACTGAAGGTAAGGAGAATTCTTAGTTTCAATCTTTGTGGATCATGAAGTGTTATTACCTGCACCAGTGGAGTGATTTATTGATTTGATATTAGATGAGCCATCGATGTATGGTCAATGAGCGACAGAGGTTCCCTGTTTTGAGAAAGCGCATGGATGAGGTCATTGGGAACTTTTTACGAGATGGTCTTCAACCTTCAGAAACAATGATTGGGCATATTATTGAAATGGAGGTATGGTGAATTTGAGGCTTTCTAATCTGTTTGATAGCTCCTGAGGCATATTGCTTATGCAATATTGAGATACATGGTCGTGATAAAACATATGTTGGGATCTACTCTGCAGATTTCCAGCACGTTGATATACATTTTGACTGTTTGACGAGTCAATCATCATTCTCTTATACAAACAAATTGTGGTTGATAGTAGGTGATGTTTGAGAGAAAATGTTTAGGGTGTTAATTAACCGTAATGCACATATTATTGATTTATTAATATTGTGAGTACAAGATACGAGAAGACTCAAGTACATTTACTCACTAAAACGGATAATCATCAACAAAAATAACGAAATACTGAAAACCAGAATGTGACGGAATACACAAAGGACCAAAAATATCTGAATGAACTAAATGAAAATGACTCAACACACGACTCTCTTCCCTAGGGGAAAAGGAGACGCGGTGATGGTTACTAAACTCGCTGACTTTACATGGTAAACCATTGAAACAAGATGGGACCATCCGTTTGAGATTCTAGAGAGATTTGATGACCAAGACGGCAATGATTCTGGTACGATGAAACAGAGGACTAAAGGGAAACAGAAGTAGGTAGCGAGCCTCAACAAATAATACTGACTACCATGCTCAATACCACCACCAATCTTCCTCCCTATATTGAGATCCTAAAAAACACAATAACTAGGAAAGAATGTGACGGAGCAATTTAAGGATTTGGTAAGTTTACTTACAGACATAAGACTATATGAAAACGAGGAACTTGTATGACAGAATACTCCCTCCGTCCCATTTTCATAGTCCCAAGTCCCATATCCCATTTTGGGACTTCTCAAAATACATGTCCACTTCCAAAATCAGCCATAGAAACATGGTAAAAATCCATTATACTATTTTGGGATGTTCCAAATTGTTAATCATCTTTGCAAGGTCAAAACAAAATATTTTCAATCTTCCAAAATAGTCCCTTTACCAATAACAATGATTCATTCAAAAGTTAAAATCTAAGAGCTCGTTTGGATGGCGTCTAAAGGCCCGCACTAAATCATCTGGTTTCCCCCTTCATCCCCCTAACTTATACACCCGCGCGGGGGGGCTGCTTATATTTAGTCAGGGCTGAAATGACACCCTTTTTAGCACATGCCCCTTTCAGCCCTTCTCCCTAATCCTCTATTTTGGACCCAAAATCTCACACAAAAATCAGATCTTGAACCAAAAATACAAAAAAAAAGGAGAGATTATCATGTTCGTCGTCGGACCTTGACAATCAGATCTTGAACTGCTTCATCGCACCCCCGTTGGAATTGGCCGGTGGTGATGGGCTTGATGCAGAGTGAGAGAGGGGGGGATGGCGGTGGTGGAGGTTGTCGGCAGGGCTAACACCCTGTAATTCGCACATAGAGAAAGAGAGGAGGAAGAAGAGATGAAATGAAATGGTGGTGCTCACTGTTTACAATGTGATAAAAGGAGAGCACATTTATTCGGTGCCACAATGTGGTAAAATTATTCAGTGCAACACAAATACAAATTATTCGGTGTGGCACAAATACAAATTATTTTTTGTTTTTTTTTCCCTAAATTAAAAATTATTACAATTAAGTATTACTCTAACTTAAATGTTGAATAGTATATGAAATTATTAATTTTGGTATTTATATGATTATATAAATATATAATATGATTATATAAATATATAATCTAATATATGCATTACCAAGGGCAAGAAAGTCTTTTGACATGATTTTACATCATCCACTCTCTTTATCCCCCTTTTTATCCCTCATCCAAACCATGGACTATTTAATCTCACATTCTTAACTGTCACATCAATGTGGGTCCACCCTTCTTATTTAATCCCCCTACTATTTTATCGCCCCTTACTATTTTATCCCTCCAAAACCAATACGCCATCCAAACGGGCCCTAAGGGCATTGTTGGAAATCAATCTATCTTCTTAAGTATGAATGCATTTATTGCATGTCTCCTTAAAAAGTTGAAATTTCTGTAATGGACCAACAATTTAGAACAAAGGGAGTATATTGTTTTGAGCCCATAAAATATGTCTCAACCGCTTTACCCAAGTAGCATAATTCCTTCCATTCAAGCGAATAGCTGTAATCCACATCATTTCAGGAGATCAAGATGAGAGAAGCCAGTAGAAACACTAGAAGATGAAATAGAAGCTGAACTAGAAGCCATTGCAGACAAAAACTCAACAAGCAGCAAGAAACCAACAACGAACAACCACATAAGTAAAACCCAATTACCAGCGACGACCAATCCCTCCACAAGATGTGCATGAACTCAAATCAACAATGAAAAAGAACTGAATAGATCTCCACAAATTGTAGTTCCCAACAGAACACAACTGGTGTGAACGTTATAGCAATCAACTGATCACAACCATGAGACAAACATTGGAAATGAGGAATATAATGTACCCATGGAGATCGCGGAGCAAAAGCAGGGACAGATCAAACCAGAACAGAACGAACAAGAACAGTGTTCATAGTAATCAACAATAACTTATCGAAAAATACCAGCATAGTGATTGTAACAGGTCGCACATGTCGAACCAAATAATAACCATAGCAGATTTAACCAGAGAAAATCGAGAGTACACCTGTTCGTGAGCAACTTGTCACTGTCAGAGTCGCTAATTGCGATCGTATAGGGACGATAGGGTTCGTATAGGGTTGTTAGCATTCATATATGGTTAGGTTATGATCTATTATGGTTCGTGTGGGGTCGATTAGGGTTTCTCAGTGGATTTCGTGTAGGATTATGGTTCGATTTAGTCGATTAGTGTCAACTGGGGTTGGAAGATGATTTCATATAGGGTTGTGGTTCGACTAGGGTCGATTTGAAGAGTTAGGATTAGGGTTCTGCATGGCCATTATAGCTTTTCCAAAACCTTTTTTCATCGCTAGTACATATTTCTGGTCTTCATGGACTTCTATTTATGCTTTCAAAAGATAGATTTTTCATGCATCTTTTATGGATGTCAATGTTACTGCTCCTAGATTCCAAGTTGACTTTTCCTTTGTTGTTTTATTCATACTTCTTTCTGTGTTTAATCTTTTGCTATTTTATCCACACTTCTTTCTATATATTTTTTTGTAGCAGTGTCCTACACGTGCAAATTCGTGCACCATGTATACAACACATTCCATTGTTCTGAGGGCTTTGTCATGATGTTACTTTTCATGTTCGACCTGAAGTTGTTTTACTTTAGTAGGTTTTACCTCTACGCAAAACATGAGATTGCTTTAGAACTACTAATTATCCTAAATAGTCTTATCTATTCCCATAAATATGCACAGTCACTTTTCCAACTTGTCTGCTTGGGATGATGATGGTTTCTACAAATACACTACATATGCTTACTCCTGATGGTTGTTTCCAGGGTTTCATATTTGGAAATCAAATTTGAATGATTTTCTGCATGCCAGCGTCATTGTATTGGTGGCATAAGTCAGAGTTTTAACCACAGATCGAAATATCCCATCTCATCCTCTGTGCATGTATCTTTTTAGTATGACCTTCATGCTCATGAGTTTGTCAGTGGACATCTCCATGTTTTTCTAGAATGGTGACTCTTTCTCCATCATAGATGGACTACATCAATACTTCACATCCTAAATTTATTGGAGGGAATAAAGCTGTGGAGATAGCTTTGCAACAGATCAAGTCCAATAGAGTAGCTGCATCCGCGAGCCAGAAGGTATGTTTGTTTGTCGTCTTTAGTCACTGTTGGTTCTATGTATGCTGCACACCTTCGCCAGCCATTTGAACTTCTTGTTCTCCTCCTCCCTAGTAATAGATCTAAATTAGATGCATTTTGTTTGATAGGATGCAGATCCAGAAAAGGAACCAACATCTGAAAGAAGCCTTAAATCTCGTGCTTTTCTTGCCAGATTAGGAAATGGAATTGTCTCTGAGCAGGTACCTGAGTTTGTTCCTTCCGTCAACTGTGCTACACTCTGTTGAACAACTTGCTGTAACATTACACTTCTTGTTTGGTTGCCCTCACTGTTAGTATAAGACGATTAGAAAAGTTGTTGAATTACACAAATTGCCTGGCTATTCTTATTGCGATTCTCTCACGTGTTTTAGGGAACTCGGCCTGGTGTACATGTTGATAGAACCACATCCTCTGGTAAAGAGTTACTGTAACTTCAGTACTTCTAGTTTCATATACTGTATTTGGTGTTATGTTGATTACTTATATCAATTAAATTATGCTGCTTGTAAATTAGGATTCATTCCTCTGTGATAAATGTGCAAGAAAGCACTTAGTTTTTCGATAAAAAAGGCTAAACTATGAAAGCACTTAGTTTTTCGATAAGAAAGCACTTAGTTTGTTAGAATTGAATATTGATTAGCAGTATGATTGCTTTGAGAATAGCCTTATTGGGTTTGACTTATGATTAATCAGCCACCACAAATGGTTCAAGTTGGGGTTTTTCATCTATTTTTGGCGGAACCGAAGGTCGCATGTCTATCAAAGCGAATTCAACTAACATCTCAACAAACATGTCATTCAGTGAACCTATTCAGAGCATGGACCATGCCGTCTCGATGATTCATTTAAGAGAGGTTTGTGGAAAAGGTCTTATCGTGATTTGACTTATGGAGCCGTGACCTTTTATGTCTCCATGGCCCTAACAAATGTCCATTTGTGTTTTTTGAAGCCACCAACCATCTTGAGATCGTCAGAAACCCGTTCAGATCAGGAAGGTATGGAAATAGCAGTCACAAAACTGCTGTTGAAGTCGTATTATGACATTGTTCGAAAGAATGTAGAGGATTCTGTTCCCAAAGCAATTATGCACTTCCTGGTAATTTCTATGTGTTGATGGTTTAACCACTTCTTTCCCTTTTGTCCTTTTCGTTTATATCAATCTTTCAATGGTCCTATTGGGTTTTAACGAATATCTGCTACTTCCAATTTTATATGAATGATTGTATTGCAAGGGCTTTTGAGTTGTAATTGACCATCATAGGGGTTGTTGTTTGATTCAGGCCGAGCATGATCTGAAACAATTGATCAGTTTAATTGATCATATAGTGAGTAGGTTGAAAATTACCACTCATCAGGGTGATGTGAAAATGTCAGACACAGTTAAGCTATGAGGATTGATCATTGATAATTTCCATCCTCATGCTTTGTACTCTTGGAAATTGTCACTATCATTTTTCAATTGCTTTGTACCGTTCCAGTTAGTATTTTGAGTTGAACAGTTTTCAATTTCTTCAACCTAGTGGACTTTAATGTAGATTGTCTATCTAGGATATAACTCTGGTACTTCGGGGGACTGTTCAGTGTCTCTTCATGAAAAGAGAGAGTATGGATCATCAGTTTTTTGACCAGTATTACATGCAGTAATTTCAGGATCCCAGAAAAAAGTCCCAGAAACACCCCAGAAACCAACTTGGAACTCCCCCTCATCCTTACAGGGGTCCCTCCTATTTTACTCCTTTTTTGTTTTTGGTAGATGGCGCACAAATGGTTCAGATCTGCTGTCCTAATTCTTTGTACTCCATCCCTGTTCCCATGTTGAGATGTTTCCATGCGTCCATTATTAGCCCACACTGAAAAGACCAACACACACTAGATTATTTCCTTCTCATCAGGCTAAACCCGATCTTCTACTCCAGACCAAGCTCCCCCATTCTTCTTTCCTCTGCCGCCCTCCCCTGTTCCACTTTCGAATTCCCTCCGTCCACTCCACTATCACGTCCTGTTTACTTCAAGAAGAAAAAACACACGAGATAAAAAAAAAAAAAAATTATGCATACGTATTTTTATGAGAAATACAAATCAAACAATTTTGGTGATACGTATGCTTTTATATCCATGGGTCTGCACCCTCCTAAATCAATTTTCTTAATTTGTTCCCGTTTGACATACGGCCACCTCAACCTTCCCCTTTTGCTGCTAGAAAGGATTTTCTGGTATGTTCGGAAACAAATATGAGCACAGAAAAAATTGGGTATTTCGCACAGAGACTTGATCAAAATCCTCCACACACAAAACGAACCCCAGAAAATCTCAAACCGCTACTGAACATAAAGTCCATAAAATCCTCAAAATTTCTTTAGAATCTCCTTTTGGTTCAGATATTGGACGCTAAAGATCCCTTCGGCAGCCATTTACAGGCAGGGCCGGCCCACGGTAAGCCCAGCAAGCCCCCAGGCTGGGGCAACCCAAAAAATAAAATAAAATGAAAACACAAATTATATATAAATAAAAAAAAGTTTCCAGAAATGATACAAATCATGTACTTGGTTTGGTGGTCACCAGCTTTTGACAAACTTCCGTGTGGACATGGTTCGAATCCCAGGCTCCGTTCCTGTTCTTCCATTGGCTCTCTGCACTTTCCCTTTTTCTTATCCACAACAGTCTTTCTTTCCCTCTTTTTTCTTCTCTATTTTTGTTATTTCTGGCTCCATTTTCCCCTCCTGAGAATCCACAATATTACGAAATCACATTACTCAATTACTTTGTTAGAAAATTTGGATTAACAAACACAACAGTAATGTTATATGTTATATGTTCTTATGGAATTTGATTAACAATTTATCCCAATGGTGAAAATTTGAAAATCATCGTGCGAGTTAACACTTGAGTCTTTTATAGTTGTATCCTTTCAGTTTGGATTATTGTAATTTTGTAATTTCTTTTTATAAGTACACTTGAAGATGTAGGGAGCCCAATGTTGGGAGTTTGCTTCGGGCCCCTAAAATGTTAGGACCGTTCATTACTGTTGCTTCGGTGGAGTGGAGTTTTCTAAGTTGAAATTTTTAAAAACTTACCTTAGTACACCTTGTCACAAGAGAGATTGAGTGGATTGACTAAAATCTTAATTAAAAATAAGTTATTTTATAAGTTAAAGTACGATAAAATAATTGAAAATTGTGGGGTTTTTTTTTACGTAATTCAATGTAAAAGCACAATATAACCTTAAAGTTTTTTACTTGTATGTCCTTTTATTTTTTTATTGAGTTATTAGTAAGTGGGCAACCGTGTTAGGGGTCGGGCTTGGGCAATCAAAACATCAGGCCGGCCCTGTTTACAGGCCTTGGTGATGACGAACGCCGAGACAGGTGTTTGAAGAGAGAACACATTGAGCTAGTGAGATATGGGTTCGTTTAACAGTGCTTCGCCATTGCACGTGGGCCTTCGGATTGAGTGGATTGAGGGCACCGGCGGCTAGAAGGGATGGACATAAATGGCTTTGTTCCCCAGTTTCCTTTAGCTTCTGTTTTTGGACGCCGGAGTGAGAAAACTTGAAAAAGAGTCAAATAAAAAAAAATCAAAAGAAATAATATAAAAAGGGAGGAGCGCGGGACTGACACGCGGGTGAGGTGGATTTGCCATGTTCAGTTATGTGATGTTTCTGGGACTCTCTTTCTGGGTACCTAGAATTACTGTTAGTTCATGTGATTCACAGGCTACTAGACTCACTATGTGTATGGGTGGTGCATGTGTCTATAGCTTTGGTGGTTTCCATGAAAAAACATCCCTCTTCTTGGATACGTGAATTTTACTTACCTTGCAATTATTCTTCTGCCATGAAGATTTTCTATGCTTGAGTTATATTTCTGTTATCACAGTAGATTTTTTCCCATGCTTTAATTATTTAATTAGTGGAACTAGGTGAACATCTGATTCTGATATCTTTGTTATATTTCTATCCATTGCAAGGTAAACCATACAAAAAGAGAGCTGCACAATGTATTCATTAAAAAGCTTTACAGGTAAGACTGCACAAAGGTAGTCAATGTTGGGAGATGTGACTTGCTCTTTTGACCTTGTTCTTAATAGCAGAGCTTAGATCGTTACTGCTATTATTCAAATAAAAACGATTTGAGTTACTCACCTCGACAACTATGGAGCTTATGCTAGACCTGGGTTTGCCAGTTGATTACTTATGCATTCAACTTATTGTCCGGAACAGAGACAACCTGTTTGAAGAGATGTTGCAGGAACCTGATGAGGTGGCAATGAAAAGAAAGCACACAAGGGAGACACTCCGCGTTCTTCAACAGGCTTTCCAGGTTGGTTACACTTTGTTTCTTGCCTTTTCTAGTACACGTTTTGTTGCAGAATTGGCAATACCCTGGTCTCCTAACCTTCTCTCTCCTCCTTCAGTAGTTTTAGTTAAATGGCTTCCTTGCCTTGTTTTCGGGTGCGAAAGTGACTTGCTTTCTTTTATTTTTCAAGATATTGGAAATGCGTTCCTTGACTAGATAGAAAACATATGTAAATTTAAATCTAAAAAACTTTTTTCTACTATAGTATAATGTTCCTTATTGACTTTCATTTAGAAAAGAGAGAGAAGGTTTGGGGTCTCAACAAATGCAAGAACTCATAATTATTTGATAGAATGCCTTCTAGAAAATCGTGGGATTAACACTCCCTGAACCTTTTTATATGCTTTCTTTCCTGAGTAGTTTGTTTTGAGGGGCAATGTCGACAAAGTGATTGACTAGGTACAAAGGAAAAATTCGATAGGAAAGGAAGACACCCCTTCAGCATGAAAAATTATTTGGTGCTCCAGGGGCAATGACCCAACACTGATCTGGACAGTTCATTTTTGTTCTTAATACTTTATGTGGCTCCACAGAAATGCTTGGACCCTATGCAAATACGTGAACCAGATCACTTTTGGGACATTGCCCCAGAAGTACTGATTAATTTTGTCCTCTGGTGCAGAGGGATTTCATGAATAAATTCATATATCAATATTGGATTGACTTCTTGTATCAAGTTGATGCGTCTCTGCCTATGTTCTTTTATATTCTAAAAGAAGACTTTGCTCAAGAATTTTGGCACTTAATGCATGTTGAAAAACTATAAGCTGCCGCTGTTAGCAAGTTTACAGCTCCAATCCCTTGCTGCATCTGAAAGTTTTTGCCTTTTTTGGCCCGCTTATGTTTTTGTAGACATTGGATGAATTGCCACTTGAAGCCGAGACAGTTGAGAGGGGTTACAGCCTGATTACTGATCCAACTGGCTTGCCAAAATCATCTTGGTATTCAACAAGCAGTGGTTCTATTGAATCCTACTCAACGTTTCCTGAAAACCACTAGTCTCATTAGTCATCTCACTCTTGGGAGCTACGATCGCCATTTTATGCTAATGCAAAATCTTATGGCAGTGGAAAGAATTCCAATCTGGAATGTTAGCCGTACTTTTGATCCGTCAAACCATTCGAAAGAATGCATGGGATCGAGTTTATCAAGGCACGTGCGCTTCATTTTTCAACCTTGCATTCTTGGAATAGTTTGGAGACATTCGTTCTGGGGGTGGTTCAATCAAGGTCCTTTGTAATCCCTCCTCGAATCCATGATACAAACACAGCCTAAGAGAGCTGCAAGTCAGATGTTAAAGATTGCCTTGGCTGGCATAATCGTTGCTTATGTTTCAGTTGGAAACATGGTTGGTTACAAATGCGTTAGTTCATTACTTCATTGTATAAAGCTCCAAGAGTTATAATAGGCACGGTTGAAATAATCCTATGTTGAATTCTAAGGGCTTAGTTGTTTTTGTTTTCCTGTTTTTGCTTTTTAGGGGCTAAAAAAGAATTTGAACTTTAGCTGGTGAAAGGTTATATTAGGCAGGAGTATTTATTTTAGGAAGCTCTCAAGTTGGTAAGAATCTTTCATGATTGTTTTTGCCATTATTTTCTGCCAATAGATCTAGGCTAGTGACTTAGCAAAATTAAGTAGTGGGTTTTGTGATTTCTACAAATAAATTTGGGTATAGCTAAATGGATTAAGAGCTGTGTCTTGATCCATTGATTGGTTTCTATCCATTGATTGGTTTCTATAGTACTCTGTGTGTCTTTGTTTTAAGTGTGTTGCTCTTAATTTATTAAAGAAACATCATTGTTACTTTTTTCACATCAATTTTTATTTCTATTTTTCACCTTTCACATCAATTTTTACATCCGTTTTTCGAAATTGTCCTCTACTTTTGCTCATTAACTCTTTACTCAATAACTTTTCAAAAGGGCAAAAAATTAATTATATAAACTTTAACCAATTAACTTTTCAAAACATACAGTAAGGAGTAGCCCAAAATAGAATATTCAACTATTAAAGGCAGAGGGATTATTTGTTATGATTTTACTGTCAAGTATACTCAGGTAATTGATATTCACACCCCCAAATTGTTATCCACACTTCATTTTTGTCTATTAGTGAAATTTTTACACATGAAAATTTTACTAGAAGACAAAAAAAGGGGTGTGAATAACAATTTGGGAGGTGTGGAAATCACTCCCTTTTTACTTGATAGCTATTTGAATCCTACGGGCATTGTCATGATTGAACTTCATAGCCGTTTGCATTGGACGGGCATTTTCTTTTTCTCCTTTGTCATGTTAAGCAATCAAATCACAAGATTGAGCCTAAGAATCTGAAGTATAATTATGAGAAGATTTATAGGAGGATTTGCAGCATGTTAATTATACACTGGATTTGTCAGGAGGATTTCGAGAAAGATTTGATAGGAGGATTTCAAGACCTGTTTATAGTAAGAGAATCAAGCGTATTTCTTTGTATAGTAGTTATAGGTCAAATGTGTCTGTATGTATATTTAAGTTGTACTAGTGTTGTCATGTATTGCATTGAAAATTGGAGAGAATACAAGTCCTATTATTCATCTTAAAGAATTTCATAACTTCTTTACGCCAATAACTCATTTTCCCTTGGCTTCTTTCAAGGCTAAAAGTCTCATTTTCCTTTTAGAAAGCAAACACTTTAGAAATTACAGCTTTCTCGAGACCTTTGGAAAAAGTGCTGGACGAAAGATGATTGAATAAAAACACTCGTAAATTCAGTCAAAATTAAATAACTCAAAACTACTTAATTTTTAATAATATTTCAGCTTACATTTTTAAAATCACTTAATTTTTTAAGTAATGTAAAATATTGTTACGAAACCTAGTTAATTATTTATTATTAATCCATTCATTTTTAAGTGCTAAATCTGGATTGGCTGAAGCTATTTGAAGGAAAACTTTGTCAAAATTATGAACCCAAGTAGTAAGTAGTTGTCGCTCTCTTCCGTTTGGAAATTAATGTTCTGTTTGGTTGTCGAGGAAAGAAGTGAAAAAGAAGGGAAAATTAAAAAAAAATCCCTTCCTTTGTTTGGTTGTCAAGAAGTGGAGAGGAAAATAATTAAATTCATATTTCACTTTCCACCCATTTTCTCATCAATTTTCCCCCCTATTCCCTTCTCCATTATTTTTACTTCTTCTCTCTTTCTTTCCCTAACTTCCGAACAAAGCCGATCAGCTTCCAGCGCCATTTTCCCATTGTTTGGAAATTTTCGCAGAAAGCTCTCCTCTCAATCCTCTCTTTGGATCCCTCCATCTGCATACAATGCGTGGTGCAATCGGAGTTCGTTTCTCTTTCCTCTTCTTAGTCGTTGCCGTCGTCTTCGTAGTGCTCTTCACCTCCGACTCCGTTTTTCGCTCTTACTCTCCTGCTCTTACTCTCCAGGTACAATATTAAAAATATTACTTCGTCATATTTTATTCTCTCTATTTTTTTTTTCTCATTTCCTGAATTTTTCACTAGAAAATAGTGTTCGGAATTTACCACAGTTTCATTTATGGTTTAATTCGATTGCTCGTGATAGTTCTCCTAAACGTGTTCCAATTGTAGAACGGTTTTCATGTCGATTGAAATTTTATAGAATTTTTGTGTTAATTTTTCTGCAAAAGTTTGAAAATAGAAATGGCTACAAACGCGGACGACGAAAATGAACAATCCAGAGAGACACAGATGTGTGTGCAACCGTTCGACCTCAATGTATTTGGATCCTACACGTTCATCTGTGTTCTGTAGCATTTTTCCTTTTCAAAACACTAAATAGATTTTTCCAAATTCGTGACAAAAGAACAATTGACTCCTTTTGTTATCAGGAAAAAAGTTTCGTTAAACTGTGTGTTGGAAACTGGAATCGGAGACTGATGCAAGTGGTAACAAATAACAATTGGGGCCTTAATTCGTACGTAGTCATGCTGGTTTTGGTTCTAAAAGGACGCTATGTATTCCAATGTTGCTATGGATTCCAATGTTTTTACGTAGTCATGCTGGTTATCGTTTAAAGGACGCTGTGGATTCCGATGTTTTCCCGGATATCTATCACTCCCCAGAGGTTTTCCGCCTCAATTATGGGGAAATGGAGAAGAAGTTCAAGATTTACATATACCCGGACGGGGATCCCAATAGGTATTACCAAACACCAAGGAAGCTCACGGGGAAGTACGCTAGTGAAGGTTATTTCTTCAAGAATATTAGAGAGAGTCGGTTTGTTACTGATGATCCGAACCAAGCACATTTGTTCTTTATACCGATTTCTTGCCACAAAATGCGGGGGAAGGTACTGCCGTCATTTCTTGTACCATTTGTGTTTTGTCAGGTGTGTTCATTCTTTTATGCTTGTGAAAGGTACTCTTGTGTTATGGTTTATTATTGGCATTTTAAAATGCATAATTGGATCATTATTAGCTTGGCTACTTTTATAATCAAAAGGGCCTTCCAAATTTTCGTGTGCCTCCAAAATATGGTGTCCTAGTTATTTTCCCCATGTTGTTTACCTGAATTGGTAAAACCACAATTGTTGGAAATTAGTGGAATCCATATGGGACCAATTGTACCGACTATTATGGATGCTGCACATTCGGTGGTAAACTTGATATGGTAAAGAAATGTGGTCGTGCTGAGATTCAAAATGATTGCTGAGTGAGCACTCAAATATGTGTTTGGAAGTGTTCAACACCTGCAGCCGTAGTGTTAATATTCTTGTTGGCTCTTGGAGACAGATGGAGTGATGTGACTTTCTGCAGGGTAGTTCACCAATTTACAAAATTTACTGGGTTGAGAATCCTGCAATATGCACGTCTGTTGTTACTTTAAAATTAAGCAGAGTTATTGCTATTTTCCTCCCACTTGTTTTTTTTCTTGGTCTAAAAAGAAAATCATGACCAACATTTAGATTTATTCAGATTGGGCAGGTCTCACAAGGTATATATTATTTCCATCCTTTTTCTTCCCTGATCTACTTTCTCCTTACGTCTTTTGTCATGCGTATGCTCACCACAGAAGTTAAGTTGATTGGTTCCAAGTGACTTTTCTCACACATTGTGAATTAGAAATACTCTCCCTTCATAACATGTGCAATTCACATCCTGACGTCAACTTTTTGCTATTAGTGTCTTAGCCAATCTTAAAAAGCCTAACCTGAATACAAACTGTGTTTTACTTTTCTCTCTCTACTCTTGTGACTTGCGTTTATATGTTCCTGTATGCAGGGTAAGTCTTATGAAAATATGACAACCATTGTTCAAAACTATGTAGAGAGCTTAATATCCAAGTACCCATACTGGAATAGAACCTTGGGCACTGATCACATTTTTGTTACTTGCCATGATATTGGTGTGAGGGCAACTGAAGGGGTTCCACTTCTGGTAAAGAATTCAATCCGAGTTGTGTGTTCACCGAGTTATGAGGTTGGATTTATCCCGCACAAGGATGTTCCCCTCCCTCAAGTACTGCAGCCCTTTGCTCTTCCAGCTGGAGGAAATGACATAGCCAACAGGTGATTACATCTGCTCTATTCAATATACTACTTTCTAGATTAACAATTGAGTCTTGGTACTTTCTTGAGTGGATGCATATTACGAGGGAAATCAATATTTCGAGTACTTATTCCTTCATTGTTTCCCGAGGTTCTCGGAAATCCGGGATTTATAAATTTTGATCCGCGACCAACCTTCTATAGGTTTCATGTTTCCTGCTTCAAATCTTTTATGTTCATTTGTTATCGACAGTGCTAATTTTGTATTCAAGTCAACTCCACAAGACTTTGTCCCAGTTAATTGGGGTTCACTTCTGAGTCTCTGACTTCATGCACTTTACTGGAGTCCACTGCATCTGGTGGCAGAATATAAATATCTTTTTCTTTCCTATGCCGGTGCCCCACGTAGGCCCATGTGTGTTGTTTTTGTTGGGGTTACCATACTTTCATCTGCTATATCTTTCTTCGCAAATTCCATTATAAAAGTACAATCTCAGGATTTCTTTCCAGGTTTTGGTCTCCAACTTTAAACGAGAATGATATCAGCTTCTCAAATAGCTTGTCCTTGGACTCTTCTTTAAACCGACATTCAGAATCTTGTATTTTGAGATAGTCACGAAAGACCAAAGAAAATCTTTTATTGACATAGTCCGTCTTTTCTTCCCTCATAGCTAGTAAAATTGATGGTTGGCACTTATTGGGATGCAGGATTTGGCCTTAGCATTTCCTATTAAAAAAACACGATTGGGCCTTGCCCTTCAAATTAAAAGTTAAAATAACAGGATTGGACCTTTGCATGTTTCTCTGACTTTCCCACAGGGGTCTCCTTTTATAGCCAAGGTGGCTTGGAATGCTGTGGAAGAGATTGACTAATGGGTAGAGCTGTGTAGGTAGTATTTGACCAAGAATGCACAAGTAATCTTACTGTCATTTCTTCCTTCAAAAGCTAATAAAATTGATGGTTGGGACTCATTGATTTTCTCCATTGCTTCCTCCTTTAAAACAATGCTTCCCAAGGTTTGCACAAACCAGGAACAGGTTCCGAAAATAATTCGTTCCAAAGTTTGAAGTTTTGAAAAACCTAAGAATTTGTTTCCTTCGTAATGAGCAGTATAAGGGCTTTGTTATGCTTGAAATTCACTTGGCATTGGTTCTATATTTATCGTTCGAGACTTCAAGTGTATTGCTTAATTGTCTTTTCTACGTCTCACTATTTGTGTTCATGCTTCCATTGAAATACAACTTAACTTCATCTAGGTGAATATGTCCTTTATCCCTGCTGCACTATGACGAAAGCCTATTCCTAAACTGCTGCTAATATGCTATATCGGAGTGTAATGTGCAGGAAAACACTGGGTTTTTGGGCAGGCCATCGCAATTCGAAGATAAGAGTAATACTAGCACGTGAATGGGAGAATGACACAGAACTTGATATCCAGAACAATAGAATCAATAGAACCACTGGGCATTTGGTATACCAAAAGAAATTTTATAGCACTATGTTCTGCATATGCCCTGGTGGATCACAAGTCAATAGTGCTCGTGTTGCAGACTCCATCCATTATGGATGTGTTCCTGGTAAGAGAGAAATATACTCGTGTCTTTTGTTCTTTGAGAATATCTATACATACACAGAGAGACCGTGTGAGAGTGTGTGTGTGTGCATGCGCGCTTTTATGGGATATTTTTTGGCATATGGTGATTTATGGATTGAATCATGGTGGGGAAACAGTTGTTTTCATGGTGTTTTAACTTTTACGCAGAGAAGAAAGCCAAGATTCCATTCATGAACTCTTCTTTGAAAACCAAGACTTTGGCATCAGACCTTTATTCTCTATAATTTCCTAGTTGTTCCACCTACGCTGAATGTAACAAATAGCGTGAAGGGGAGTTGACCTTTAAAGTTATTGTTTCCTTCTTCCTTGGTCTATCTGGTAGACATGTATCTAAGAGGCCCTCGTTATGACTTGAGAACTCCATGAAACTTAAATGTTCAAAACGATTGAAGAAGACAATGGTTTAGTATGGTGGCATATGTACTGTTTTAGTAGGTTTTTAAGTATGTGCAGTTGGTGCCTCTAAAGCGTATTTCAAGTAAATGTTTAAATATCATACATGTTTATTGGGTGGGCATGAGCCCCAATCGTCTAAAAGGAAAATGACCTATGGGAATATTTGTTTGAGCCCTTTATAATTCTTGTTCAAGAAAAGAATTATTGTCTTTCTCAGTTTTACCAGCTATATAATCTTGCTTTGAATCAAATTGAAACCTGTTCAATATGCAATCAACCAACTGCTGAGAAGATATTTTTTGTTTTTCTGGAAATGTTAAAGGTGGTTTGTTTTGGGTTTTGAAAGTCAGTTTCTTTTGTTACTTGGTGTTTGTGAAGGTTTGTCTTGGAATAGTGTTTTCTGAGCAGTTTTTCTCTGTTCTGCAGTAATATTGTCAAATTTCTATGACCTTCCATTCAATGACATCCTTGATTGGCGGAAATTTTCTCTGATACTAAATGAGCGTGACGTACATAGGCTTAAGTATATTCTGAAGCATGTATCAGAATCAGAATTCATCACATTGCATTACAACTTGGTGAAGGTAAATACTTCCTAAGTGCAATTTATCTTCGCGGGTAATAGTTTTGTTCTTCTTCTAATAATTTTATTTGCCCTTGTTGGTTCTCTTGCAATTATTTGTCCCATTTTACTCCTCTTAGGTACCATTCAGTCCTCTGATCAAATAGTAGTAATTCGTGGAACTGCGTTTGTAGTAAGCACACAAATAGCATATATGGATGTCATGGCATCATAAGATTCATAACTGTCATGTGATTTCTTCAAAGATAGGAATGCGTACACCAGCGCAATGGGTTCTAACATCCAATATTTTTGCAACCATCAGCAACCTTGTCGTCTAAATGAGCTCATGCATGGAGTGGATATATTTTCATGATATTCGTCTAATGGGGGCCTAATCACCCCACAACTAGCTAACTCCATTTTTTAAAATGAAACTTTCTGTATTGCATTTTACTTGCACTAAGAACGATTGGCTGTCTGAGGAGATCAGAGCTTAAGCTAGTTTGCAACTGCGAAACAAATTGGTGACTTAAGTATTTGTTTTACAAATTAGCATTGGAGTCTCAAGATTTGTGAAGTCTAATGTTTCCTTTTTACTTGTGAATTAGGTTCAAAAGCACTTCCAATGGAATACGCCTCCAGTCAGATACGACGCATTTCATATGGTCATGTACAATCTCTGGGGGCGCCGCCATGTCATTAAATACTGAGCTGTTAGTAAATATCATACATTTCGCCCTTGCACTTGCAACATATATGTAATGGAGATGTTTTGTTGAATTGTTGGAAAAATAGGTGGTTGAGCATGTTCAACTTCCATCTTCTGTTCTTTTTACCCCCTGTGCTGTACTTCTATACTTCAAGCAAAAAGAGATTCTTGATGCTGAGTGGAGAAGCTTTGGCAGATTTTGGCAACATTCCAAAGGAAAACATTTGTGTCTTAGTCGAGAGGCCGATAGTGTGTTCTTTTGATCAAATTTTCGTTACTAATCTTTTGTACAGAATGAATGTGAAAAAGATTTACTGTGTCCAACTGATTAAGAAAAGGATCCCGCAAAGCACTTTACACATCTTATCCGTATCTCAGTCGATGTTTCGTAGAATGGTGTATTGTATACCTTATAGATTCCATAAAAGTACACATATATGCAGTAATTCTTGTTTTCATTGCTTTGGCATTCTGATGCTTAGGTCTTAATAGCAATAGACTTCCCAAATTTGTAGCTGGTGCATCGACGCAGGCCTTAAACAAGTTTCCAAATTAGCCACAGCCTTGGCATGCAGAACACTGCCCAGGATAAAATTGTGTTCAAAATTCAGATCAATACGTTCAGTTTAAACCTCCGAAATTGAACTCTTTATAAATTGTTGAAGTACCAGTAAAAGAATAAAATGTTGAAAAGAAATTTCCATAAACGAGGAAAATACCATAAATCCAACCATACTCGAAACCAAAAAAGCGAAGCAAACCATGTTTGAGATCCTGCTTCTGATGTACAGATATAGTTCAATCAAAAACATGTTTTTCCAAATTCTCATGAAATTCTGTGATGCAGCAGATCTTAGAGCGATAGATATATCCGGGGTGGAGAGAGGCCATAGGTGTCAATGGGTTACCAAGTTCACGATCACAGGTAATTGTGGAGATGACCGGGACGGAGATTGCTACGATAAAGCATTTTCATGTTCATGTTCGTTTCTCACATTGCCGTCATGCCTTGAACTACCATTACTGCTTGAATCTGAACGAAGACTTCCATCGTGCGACTCTACATAGCTGTTGCGCGTTGAATTCAGACCAACACTTCCGTCTTGTGAATCCACATTGCTGAATCTTCTTAATCCGAAAACACTACTTCCGTCCCGGGACCCTAAATCACTGTCTTGCCTTGAATTAGAACCATAACTTCCGTATTTTGGATCCGCGTCTCTGCTTGACCTTGAAATATTACTAGACCTTCCATCTACTGATTCATCATCGCTAGTCTCGCTTGATGAAGTTAAGTCAGCACTTCCATCTATAGACTCTCTTGAATCTGAACCCCATTTTAAACTGCTATTGGAATTCAATACCTGACTAGAGCCTTCGACACGAGACTCATCATCGTTACTATCGTGGCTTGAAATTGAACGAACACTTCCATTCGACTCAGGATCAGCGTTACTATCATGGTTTGAAATTGGACGAACGCTTCCGTCCTGGTCATCCCCTTTACTTTTGCATCTAGAAGCCCACTTAACAGATTTTTTGACTTGTGCTTGTTGCATTTCTGAATTGTCTTGGTCCCGGCGATCTTCTACGCCGTCTCCATCACCATCACTTGAGTTGCCAGTACAGTCACTGTCACTGTCACAGTCCTGTTCTTGTTCTGATGACTTCATGATGTCTCTTTCTTCCTCAGGTGGACTCGAAACTTCTACCAGGGAAGGTTGGTCAGGAACTGGCCGGAGAGCATGCTCGTCGGGAGCAGCAACCGCCAGGAAACTTAGAGCAGCAACAACATCGCTTATTATCGGGCGAACTGAAGGTTCCTCCTGGACACACATTGCTGCCACTCCAATAGCCTGATTTAAGCTTTTCACTGGAAATTTTCTTTCAAGAATTGGATCTGCCATGTCAGGAAACCTTTTTGGATCCCTGAAAAAGGGTTGTGCCTGTGTACATAACATAAAATCACTCTTGAATGGATCCCAACATGCTCTTAAAATCAAACAAATTTTCTGTGAAGCAAAATGAGAGACTAGTAGTAATATTTACCCAACTAACTAAATTTTGCTCCTCCGGTTGGCGAGTAGTATCGATGGCTCTTCGTCCCGTGATTAGCTCAAGCAACACGACCCCGAAACTGTATACATCTGACTTCAATGTGAGCTCACCTGTTCTTTCATACTCCGGAGCACAATAACCGTAAGTCCCCATCACTCTCGGCGATACAAGCATCTTATTCTTTCCAACTCCAAGCTTAGCAACCCCATAATTACACAGTCTTGGATTTAGTTCTTCATCCAACAAGATGTTTGAGGATTTCATATCACGAAACATAACAGGAGGATTTGCCTTCTCATGCAAATACTCTAGACCTTCAGCAGCACCTGCAGCTATTTTCATTCTTGCTATCCAATCTAATGGCTTTTTATCCCCCGAAATGCCTAAAAAGAATATTCAACGACAAACATCTGAATCTCTTTGGCATGATTCAAAAATAGAAAGCAACAAATTCGGAAGAAGAGGGAACGAAACCAAAGAAATATGAAAAAAAAAGGGTTCCTGCTTGTGCAAACAAGTGCTAAAATTGAAAATCAGAGGCAAGTGAAAGAAACCCGTTATGATTCTCATGCATATTCGCTTCAAATAAGATGTCATAGTATTTCGAAGTCACGATAAAAGAGGCATTAGAAAACAAATGACAAGGAGATGAGTACCAAGTATATGATCTTCAACAGAACCCGATGGCATATATTCATATACTAGAAGTCTTTGATCGGTTTGGTTCGGTTTTTTAGTTATGTGGTTTGATCCGTAAGTGGTGGTTTGGTCCTTGGTTTACCATAAAACCGGACAAATCTGGTCTATGCTCACCCCTAGCACTGCAAACAAGTGCTAAAATTGAAAATCAGAGGCAATTGAAAGAAACCCGTTATGGTTCTCATGCATAGTAGCTTCAAATAAGTTGTCATAGTATTTCGAAGTAACGATAAAAGGGGCAAAAAGAAAACAAATGACAAGGAGATGAGTACCAAGTACATGATCTTCTACAGAACCACATGGCATATATTCATATACCAGAAGTCTCTGATCTCCATCAGCACAATATCCGACAAGGTTGGCCAGATTTGGGTGATTGAGGAGACTCAACATCGATACCTCAACAAGAAACTCCTTATTTCCTTGCATTCCTGTACGGTCCAGCTTTTTCACAGCCACTACCTATTCAAATCATGAACTCATATCATTATATCGCTTTTCAACTAAAAGAAACTGTTAATTAGTTGAAAACAATCACCTGCCCACTAGGCTGAAGTGTTCCATGGTATACCCTACCAAATCCACCTTCACCTAGTAGACATTCCTGCCGGAAATTCTTTGTTGCAGCAGCCAGCTCACGAAAAGTGAACATGTGCGCTGAAATATTCTTAGTGTCGATTGTGTTAGCTTCATCCTTGTTTGTGACTTCAGCTGATGGTTTTTGCTTACCATTCGCTACGAAAAACAGCAATTAATTATGAGAACAAACACAAAACTGATAGAACTGACCAAGAACTTCGATATCTATACAGAGTCTGGAATGTGGAAAACTGAAGGAACAAAATTATGATGGAAATGTTACATTTTAACAATTTGTTCTCTATCATTTTCGTTATGCATGAAAAATGTTCCCCGAGATGAACAATGGATAGATTTCATATGATCACTGAGACACTAACCATTACAAGCCAAAAACCACTAGTGATTATGCAATACAAAATCAGGGTTATAACCCTGGTTTCTGTTCCAAGTTGAAACCAGGGTTATAGGGGAAGTCAGCTGCTTTTGTTTCTAGAGTTTATTCTCTGCTTAGCAGCTAACAAGTAAAAGCACTAAGAAGAAATAAGTTTTTTACTATGGACATTTATTTGGTTTCTTCTCCAGTCTCCACCTTTTTTCATACAATCCTTCAACTCCTATTTCCAAGACACATTAGTTACTTACCTTGCCAAGGTGAGTCACCCTGCTCCAGTGGTGGACGCAGGACTAAGAATTTAACCTGGCTTGCGGGGACCACTTTTCAGTAATTTTACAAAAAAAAAACAAAAACAAAACAAAAGTGTACTATAACTAGGAATGGGAGAATCGAAAGAAAGAACTAGACAGTTATTACTTATTAATGTCATTTGTTGGCAAAATATAACAACGTTTAAGTCATTATAACGGAATGGGAGAATCTAGTTAATACTTTGTAAAGTAAGGAAGGGAATTGCAAATTTGCAATTTCCAGAATCTCATGTAGGTCCTGCATTCGTCCTCAGTGAAACTTACCCTTTATTAAAGGATATCATATCCCATTAACGGATATCATATCCCATTATCCTCAAAAGGAATATTTTAACACAAGGGAAAGAAGAAAAATGGAAAGATTACACTTTTGTAGCCACCGAATATCCAAAAAGCCTAATGATCACATCACACCCTTGATATATATCATCTCACTGCATCATTTCCACTGTCACGTACTGCATCCTGGACTTGCGGGCCTTGTTGTGCCTTCACTATGTGTTTCATCCCGATTCCAAAAAATAGATTCAAACCGTTCATGTTATAAATCCCGATCATGAGTACTACATCCACGTTAAAATTCAAATAAATTGCCCAATGGTAACCTATCGTCAAATGAAGTCTATTACGAGTTACATCTTGTAATTTTGTATTTGCTTTGAATTTTATCAAGAACAATGTTGTTTGCTAGCTGAGTTAGCTGGAGCCTCTCTTCCCCCGATCCCTAGGGTGGTCATTAATTTTCGGGACAAATACTACATAGGGAGGGAAACGGGGAGCCTGGTGTGAGTGCGCTCGTTGACAAGTGCATTAATTTAATAATGCTGATCCAAAAGAGAATGTTCTCATATTGAACATCTAGAAATAACTACTCCTACGTAGAAGAATGGATAGCCTCCTAGCCACACCACACAGAATCATTACAAGCTAGCGATCGAGTCACATTTCATCCAAACAGATTCGTCCCATGGTCAAGAAAATAAGAGAAATATTTGACACGGTAAGAATTCTTGAGGTAAAAAACGAGAGGGGTCGGCCGGAGAGGAGCTAGCAAATACCTGGTGGGGATAGTGATGCATCAATATCAGGGCCTGTGGCATGAGCTACAAGAAGCTCCGTGCTATTTGAATTCTTAATGCTTCTCTGAGAAGAAAAACACGGGAAGCAGCTCATTGCGCGATTCCTTCCAATAAAATTGCGTTGAATGCATTTATCCAGAAAAATTAGCAGAAAGGTCAATCAGATGAGGAAGAAAGCCAACCAACCACCCTCCTCTTATGCAATCAAAAAGTAAAAAAAAAAGCTATTGAATCTGTTAGGAGGCCAGGAAACTAGAAGGAAAAAAAAGTAACAATGGTAATCTACGCAAGGAAATTAAGGGGACCCTTATGGAGCTGAGGAGGTAGAGGTGGTGGTGGTGGTGGAGGGTGGCCACACAAGGAGGAAGGGTCCCCAAAGGCCCAAAAACAAAAAAACAAAAAAAAGCAGCACCCCCGGGCCGTGGCACTAAACAGCTACAGAAGGAACCGCGAAGAGGATTGTAACATGCACCACAAAGAAACGATTAACCAACCAAATAAACGAACGAAAACAACGAAATGATCTTTAGGAGAAGGGAAGAAGAAGGTGGTGGAATGCCATGTTTTGGGGGAAAGTAGTTGAGGGGGTAAATTTTTTTCCCAAAAAACTCTCCCCCAGACCCACAAAAGAAGGGAGTTTGGAGTGGAAAATGTTGTAGAACAAAGGCTATTAAAGGAGTAAATGAATCGGGATTCATTTCCATTCTTGTTAAGAAAAAATTATTAGGGGCTCCAGAAGTGATTTCTCGACATTTTTCTACGATACACGATCACGTGAGACTCAAAATTAAGTATATAGACTCCGCAATAGTAACATCTTGATAGTCATTACAATATTGAGAGGCAGTGGCCAAGCCACTATAGGACCAGTGTGAGCCTGTGCCCATACTAGATTTTAGGGAGCCTTTTTTTTTTGCATTCTTGTAGAAAAATGTATTAAGCCGATACATCATATTTTTTAGACAAAATACTAATTAGTGCTCTTGGGGCACCACTATGTGGTGTTATAATATTATTCTTCAGTACATATTTATGTGGTACTCGAGACTAAATATATATGTTTTACCTAAATACGTGATGATAAAGGCCGATAAAAAAAAAAAACAATGATAGAGAAGGATTTGGGGCACCACGCGGCCATACCCGAGAACCATCGAATAAGTAATTACTAGCAATCAAACTTTTATTCACTGAATTTTTGCTCGGAACTATTACCGTTGTTATAGATTCATAATTACTATATTACCATAAAATGTAAGTCTTTTTTTTTCCTTGCAATATACAACTCCAAGGGTTAGTGAAATTTTAGTGTGTTAGCAACTAAAGAGAGTTGGAAATCAACTAACTCGAACCACAGACCTCCCCTTGGAATCCAAAGGGAATACCCAAATAGGATATGAGACACATTTTTTGATAAAATGTAAGTTAACAGAGACTCCTTTCAAATGAAAATTAAGGCACGTCAGATTCTTTAAAAAGAGTATTTCTTTTTACACTACAAAATACTACTGTTTATGATTTAATTATGCCCTCACTGGTGTGATTTTCTGGCTACGCCACTGTTCAGAGGCCTTAACTCGTTAACATAAGCCCATTAAAAAACAGAATAGAACAAAAAGTTTGGGGCCTCCCGTCAGATTCTAAAGAAACCGCTTCCCCATTGATGGAAACTACTTGTCCTTCTCCCTCCTGCACTTTGAGTAATGAGCATTTTTTTCATTTAGTTGCATCTTTCATTCTTTTGTAAAATCATATATATTATTACGTTTTTACTGACATAAAAAATACTGTAGTAAAACAAACACCATGGAATAAATTGATTACAGATTTCCATAATATATATGTGTGGTGGTCGGAATTTCCGTGACTCGTCTCTTCGAATCAGGTGGAATGGGTTCAGGGCCGGCCCTGGGCATAGGCTCACCAAGCCGCCGCTTAGGGCCTCCCGTTTTTGGCCCGATAAAAGGGTCCCCGAATCGTAGGATGTATTATATATTTAGTATGTCAATATTTTGGCACATACGGTTACTGTGGTGCAGCGGTAAGTTCTTTATGTTTCATACGCATGGTCTTGTGTTCAAATCTTCAGGCCTTTGTTTTTTGATAAAGTATTCTGTTGAAAATATACCAAAAAATACCACTTCTAACGCCCGCGCCAAGATTTGAACACGCAACCACAGGATACAAGGCCTTATTCCGTGTGCTGAACCACTTCACCCCCAGGCAGTTCTTGCCAAACTTTGGAACAACTAATATATATACAGTTGCTAAAGGCCCCATTATTAAATCACGCTTAGGGCCCAAAAAATCTCAGGGCCGGGCCTGAATGGGTTGTATCTCTGGGAATGAATCTTCTCACGAGCTTTGCTCCTGCACACTGAGCGAACTCGTTAGCACCAGACCGGACCTTAGAGTCCGGAATGGTACTCCGACGATCAAGTCAGTGGCTGAAGAAGAAGGAGAAGGTACTCAGATCTAAGGTTTGAGGAATGGAATGGGCGTACCTCTTTGGGTTGATCAAGCTACCTTTTATAGGCAGATTCCAAATGGCCCTCCAAGTACCTCGTGCACGTCCCGCACGGTAACCGCTCGGGTGACGTTGACGTAACCGAGCATCATTACGTTTAGCACATGCAGCCAATCTCCCCTCAACGCGTGTCCCAACTGTTTGATGATGTTACTTGTGATACTGAGCAAGGTGGCCATGCATGTGAGTTGAAACAACCTTTCTCGGATCGCGCGGACGTGGCCTGCAACCGAGCAATCGGTACCCGCGACCTTGGCCTGGAAGCGTTCGGATCATGGGTAGGGCCCGAATGTCAACCTTGATATCGCTCGGATAGGAACCTCAGTCGTTCGGCTTGGTCCTGGGGTAATCCCAAGGGCCTTGGCACTTTATCCTTAGTTTGATTGGGCCTGAGCCTTTAATTGTATTATTCGGGCCCTTACAATAGTCCCTCAACTCTTGGCAATGTTGATCGGATTGACAGGGGTTGATTCTTGTAATCCCCGAATGAAATTGAATTTAATTACCGAGCCGGTCTCTCTCACACACACACAAAAACTTGCTTTTAGTCACATTTGTTTAATTTCATGAAACTAGCTGGCTTGAGTTGATAATTTACCCATTTCTTTGGACCCTATATTTTAGCACTTGGATTTGACACCAAAATGGTTAATTGTCTTTTGCTTTTTGGACAGTTTTCTTAAACTCACTCGCATAATTGTGTGCTTAATTTTCTTGGATATTCTTTAACAGCCTTTTTGGACGGTGAAAAAGGGACAAAGATAAGAAAAAGGAGCCATTTTCTCACAAAATCTCACCATTTTTGGGGAAATTGGGTGACAAAGGGGCAAATCAAAACATTTTTTTCTTTTAACTTATCTCTCCAATTCTCACCAAAATACTCAATTCTAATGAGTAATTTCGCTATAAACTATACCCCATCTTTACTTTTCTCAGGAAATCCCTCTATCCAATGAGGTATGATTGCGGATGAATTACTTGTTGTATACTTTTTATTAGTCCTAGCATGCTTCGGGTCGGGCTTATTTAATAACCGTGTCATGCCGTGTTGTGCTTTTTAGAATATTCTCAGCCCAGCCACGACCCACCAAAAGTTTGGACAGTCCAGATTTATTCTCTCTCTCTCTCTCCCTCTCCCCTCTTTTACTCTTTTAAATCCGAAACCAAACCAAACCGAGCCTTATGTCCCAAATCAATTGGGGTCGGCTACATGAATCATTTTCCTCCACTGAGCTCTGTCAAGTGCTGCTTGCTTACTAAGCCTTAGTAGACTCAAATCCTGGTGCACTACCGCATCTAACGTCAATTTGGGTCTTCCCATTCCGGAGCGTTGCTACTCAAAGCTATCCTATCCGCTCTCTTAACTACTGCATCCGCTGATCTCCGATAGACATGCCCAAACCACTCTTTTAAATCCGAACTGTTCAAAAATATTTTAGACGGCCGAGATTAGTACTCGGGCACGGATATAGTGCCCGGCCGGCAACCAAAATTTGCTCTTCGTAGCAGCTGTTGGACAGGCCACTATATGCCCACTATGAGGGTGTTTGGATGGCTTTTTTTCTCATTTTTATTTTTTCCTTTTCACCTATTAGGTGTTTGGCACACCACTCCTGGAATACAATTCCAACATAATGAGTTCTGTTTTTTCGTTGTTGGAGAAGAAAAGTGAAAGAAAAGTAGGGTACGAGGAGTTAATTTGCTATAAAAATACTCATTTTTGCCATCTTGTGTTGGGTTCAAGTCAAAACACCCAATTGCATGTCCTCCTATTTTGGTAAAAAACTAAACCCCCTCTCTTTAATGTGAACTAAATCATCTTGAAAATTTTCTTGAAGTTGTGTATTATATATATGATTAATTATTCTGTGAGTTTATGTAACATTTTAATCTCTGCCCTCTATAATCTTATTTTCTAGTTTCCATAACAAGTAGTATTTGATTATTCATACTTAAACACTTAGAGAATTTCAAATATAGGGACAATAACAAGTATTTCTGCTGAAGTGGAGAAATCGAACTTTATTCTAGTTAACAATATCTAAAAGAAAATTCTGATATCATTGTTATTCCTACAATATTTGATACAATAATAAATAAGCATGGGTAACATGGTAAAAAATCAATCCAAAATATATTTTGCTAATTATATTCTTAAACACTGCTTTTGTTGCAAAAATATTCTCTACATTTCTCCCAAATACTTTACACAATTCTAATACATTTCGGACGTAATCCAAAAAGTCAAAAATGCTAAAAGCAAAATGTGAAAAGTTCAAAATTGGGTACAGCTCACCACACCATCCAACATTGCTCCAACACAGCTTACCATACCATGTAACCTGTGTTAGAGCTTTTTGTTGTACATGTATCATTGTTAAAATATACACGAGAATACAATACAATATAATATTAATTTTCTATATAAAAAAAAAATTATGAAATTTTTGATAATGTTTGGACAGGCCACTATTGAATTCGCCGTCACCAGCATTATCTCTCTCTCTGTCTCTCCATCCTGGAATCCAGTTTTGGAGGAAAGTGGGTGAACCCAGATTCAGTTAGATTCGTCTCTCTCCACAAATACCCGAATTTAATAATCTCAGGTTTTTGGATTGGAGGAAAGTGGTGAACCCAAATTCAGTTCGATTCCCGAATGTTATTTTACTGCTGCGTTTGTAGGTACTAAAATATTGTCGGTCTGGGCAGTCAGTCAGTCAGTCTCTGGAAATGGCTGCCACTATTCCTTTCTTTCAAGCCCCTTCATGGTCCATCCAAAATACTACTCATCAACCTAAGAGAAACTCTCACTTGAAGCCCAACCTCGGTTCGATTGATTCTTGTTTATTCAGATTCGACGTCTCTAGCAATATCACTACTGTTTCTGGGTATTTTTTCCCCCTTTCCAATCTTTTAGTATTGAATTAAATTTAGCGTTTTGGTTTGCAGGAACTTGTCGATGCTCGGTGGTGATTAGATGCTCTTCTTCGGATGCCAGAGACAAGGAGGTCAAGTTACTTGAAGAAGAAAAGCGTCGTGCCGAGTTATCGGCTCGTATTGCTTCTGGTGAATTCACTGTTCAGCGTTCTGGGTAGGTTTACCAGCCCAATTTTTTTTACTACAATCCTAAAAAATCAGACCCCATTTCTTATTTTTCTTGAATTACCGGGGAAAATTGAAGGAAAACAAAGTGGAGACCCTTAATTTAAAGTTTGAGAGGTTCCCCAAACAAATTTGGGAATTATGGAACTGTAATTGTGGAACAGTTTCGGGATTCATTAGGGTTTTGGTAGAGCCATAATTCTGCATTGTTTTAAAAATGACAATTTGGCGGCTTTCAGAGAAAAGTTTCACTATATATGCTACAAAGTACCAACGCATATACCGCTATCTAAAAACTCTCGGCGAAACACCATGGCTACCCTCTCAGGACCTCACCCTCTCATCAGCTACATTACAAACCCACACCCTCACCTCTCACTCAATACATGTATATCTACAAAGAGAAGAACAGACAAAACTTGACAAAGCTTTAAACAAAAACGCGTAGGGTAGTTGCCACATTTTCCAAGGACACTTGCTCTGCCGACAATCAGAGGTGTGATTCCTCTACACCGGGTCCATCTCCCATTTGGAAGGAGCATTTGACTTACCAGTCAACAGATGGAAGTGAAATCATAATTCTTTAGTGGTATGAGGTATTGGTTGCGAAATTAGAAATTCTAATTCTCTAACAAAAAACCGTCTAATTCCTTTTTATCCCTTGTTATTTCTTAGAAAAAGGCATGTTTATATATTGTAGTTCCTTATCTAGCTTCTATTTATTTTTCTTTTCTTTTACCTATGGAGCCAGTTTTATATCGCTGTTAAAGAATGGTTTGTCAAAGTTTGGAGCTCCTAGTGGCATGCTAGAGTTTCTATCTCAATGGACTGATCCACGTGAAGATTATCCAAAGATTCCTGAGGCTAAAGGAGCAATTAGTGCTATTCGGAGTGAGGCATTTTTTATTCCCTTGTATGAACTTTTCCTTACTTATGGTGGCATCTTCAGATTGACATTTGGGCCCAAGGTTTTATTTCTTTTATCTATGTACTTTGTCAAATCTTATGAAATTTTGAGTGGGCAAGCTCTGTCTACTACTAGTGTTTGATTAGTTATTTTTGAACTTCTGCTGCAGTCTTTTCTGATAGTTTCTGATCCTTCCATTGCTAAACATATATTACGGGACAACTCAAAGTCTTATTCAAAGGTGAAGCAACCGAGATGCCACTTACATCTTTGATATTAGTTCTTTCTTTTTTTGTTCCTATTGTTTGATGTATTTCACCACTATGAATCCGCTTTTTTTTCCAATAGGCCTGTTCAACTCCTTGATTTACAGGGCATTCTTGCGGAAATTCTAGAATTTGTGATGGGAACAGGACTTATCCCAGCTGATGGGGAGATATGGCGTGTTAGACGACGTGCGATAGTCCCAGCATTACATCAGAAGGTATCATGATGGCTTCATGTGTTCACTTCTGTTTGGTTTAACTTATTAAAAAGAAAAAGAAAAAGAAAAAGAAAATTCTGTTTGGTTTGATAGTTTTCCTTCCTGTAGTAGTGTTTATTGTCTTTTTTTACTCAGTTGGTTGGAAATTCTCAACTTGCGAAAATTTGTTGGGTTCAAACTATTTTTGTTCTAGCTTATTTTTACCAATAGATCGTTCTGTCTGAGTATTGTGTTATCCTTATAATATCTTGGTTGTAGTATGTAGCAGCAATGATTAGCTTGTTTGGACAAGCTGCGGATAGACTGTGCCAAAGTCTCGATGTGGCCGCATCAAATGGAGAAGACGTAGAGATGGAGTCACTTTTCTCCCGTTTGACATTGGACATTATTGGAAAAGCAGTTTTCAATTATGACTTCAACTCCTTAACAAATGATACTGGAATAGTTGAGGTACTTCTTTTAGTTCTAGATTTTCTTTCAGTTGAGCCATGAAAAAACTTCATTCTTGTTTAATTGTTGACATTCAGCTAATGGTGCTTTAGTATGTACTGAATCATGCATTTTGTCTTCCTATTTTGCTTGCTCAGGCTGTATACACGGTCTTGCGAGAAGCGGAAGATCGAAGTGTTCAACCAATTCCATTTTGGGAGATTCCCATATGGAAAGACATATCACCCAAGCAAAAGAAGGTCAATGCGTCCCTCAAGCTGATCAATGAAATACTTGATGACCTGATTGCTATATGTAAGGTGAGTTCTTTACTTGGTTGGGAGCATCATTGAGGAATGTTTTGTCTGTCCTTTGTCTATCATTGTCATATACAGGTGGATATACTTGGTGATATAAGTTCCTTGAAAGTATCCAAGCTGTCACTGGTACAACATCTACTGAGCCATGATGCCAATAATCATGGGAATTCATAGTCTTCATGTTTTTATGTTTATTGTAAGTTGTTAGAATAATGTTTAGTCTTTGTCCCACATTGGTTAAGTTGAGTCTTGTAACAATATGCTCCTAATATAAATAAACTTATATTGTGTTAGGGTTAATTAACACCCAAAATACTTTTCTCAACTCTTAAACAACATGGTATAAGAGCTAGGTTTTCGGAGGCTTTTTCCCTTTGTTTGTGCCCTAGTTGCACTTTGTTCCATTGTGATCTGTATGTTCCGGATCCTTTGTTGACCTTTCCACGTCGGTTATTTATCACCTTGAAAACTAGTATATGAGCCTGGGCATCCTCTTCACTCATTACCAATTGGTTTTGAGTTGGATGCTTTAACAATTTCCTACAAGGTGATCTTGATGAAGAAGTCTACATGGAGTAACCTCCTGCGATTGTCGCTCAGGGGAGAGTACTCAGGTGGGTCTCCTCTTAGAAAGCTCTTTGCTCAGGGGAGAGTACTCAGGTGGGTCTCCTCTTAGAAAGCTCTTTATGGTCTTAAGCAGTCTCCTAGAGCTTGGTTTCACAAGTTTAGTAATGTATCTTGAGTTTTTATATTTGGCATCCCTTAGTGTTATTTTGATCATTTCGTCTTCTCTTTCACATCCGATCGAGGTATAATATTGTTGATTGTCGATGTGGATGATATTATCATTATGGGAATTAGCAGAAAGGCATTGATGAGCTAAAAGAATTCCTATGAACGTAGGTTCATGCGAAGTACAGAAGTACTTGAATAACCAATAAGCGGTGCAAGCATTTGAAAAAGAATCAAATATTGTTACTTAAAATTTTTGTTTCCTAATTTAGGCCTACTTTCTTGATTGTAGAGTCCTTTTCCCACACAAATTATTATTTTTATTTATTAACATATAATAGCTATTAAAGAAGGGGGGCCCAGAGCCCATGCTTTGCTTGCCTAAAAGCAAAGCCAGCTTTGTCTCTGACTGTGTTTCAATACCGAGTATAGTGTTGATTGCAGTGCGGCATTATTTCCAACTTGATGCTTACTTGCTTTTTGATTCCAAATTACTCCTTGTGCAATTGCAGAGGATGGTAGAAGAGGAAGAGTTACAGTTTCATGATGATTACATGAATGAGCAAGACCCTAGTATTCTCCACTTTCTCTTGGCATCAGGAGATGACGTATGCTGTTATTCTTACGTGGAAATTTCTGTTGCCTACTTGATGGACTTGAGATCTTTTGATGCGTCTATATGTAATTTTGTAGGTTTCTAGCAAGCAACTCCGCGATGATTTGATGACAATGCTTATAGCTGGACATGAAACATCTGCTGCAGTACTGACATGGACTTTCTATCTTCTTTCCCAGGTATGGAGAAGGACCTATTGAGTTCAGTTTAACTGTTAGTGGGAGGATTTGCAATATATCTCTAATATTCATATTGGATACTTACATGTGCTGTAAAATTATGGAAGTTTACTTAAGCTACTCTTGCATGATTTATTGAGTAAATTTCTACTAAAAGAAATTAGTAATGCATCAAATTGCAGTTTTCAATACTATGGTAACTCTTTTGTGAGCATTTGTGTATTTCTATGTCAGGGACCATTTTGTTGGATTGACTTTCTCTTTAAGGACTACTGGACTAGTTTTCCTTGTCTAACAAGAAAGCAGAGTTCAAATATGTATGACATTACAATTCATATATGGTTGGGGACTCGGGCCTTATGGGGTGCTAATCTGTTATAGAAAATATTATGGGGGTTTCACATGCCTATAGAGATGAAAGAGTGAGATGGAGAAACACCAGGAATTGCTTAAGGGCCCGAGAAAGAACTGGGGTTGCTGAGGTTTCGCGCATAGTTGTCTGTTTTACAAATCTTGAATTTCGTCCTCAACTTAGCGGATTCGTATCTCTTTTTCTCTTTACCTAATTTGAGTGTAGAAGTCATCATATGCTTTAATCTTTGCATCTGTGTTTGCTGCTGGACTAATTTATTCGCTCATTTTAACTTGATTATATTCTTTCCATATCTACTGCAGCCATGTTATATTACAAACGATCTTTTAATATTTGTTTTTACAACCGCATTGTGTGATTGGTTCTACTTACTTGTTATCCACAATGAGGGATATTACCGCATTTGTGGAAGAGCATTACACTTTGTTTTTCTAGTTTTCGAAATTGTTTTCTTTTCGTGCGAGTTAAATGAGTTTGTAAACTCACCTTAAAGATAACAGTTTCTTATCCTGGAAGGGATTTTAGCTTTAGAAGGAATGCTCTTACTTCTCATTATTTACTGCTACAGGAACCTAGTGTCATGTGCAAGCTTCAAAATGAGGTAAGGTAACTTGTGTTCGGTCATTTGTTAGATGGTTTGACCAGTTTTTTCTCAGACTATATTCTCTTTCATAGGTAGATTCAGTTCTAGGAGACCGGTTTCCAACTATTGAAGACATGAAGCAGCTTAAATACACGACACGAGTAATCAACGAAGTAAGACATGCATGTTGGTCTTTCTCCAATTACTTTACGAGTGAATAATTTATGTTGTCCTTCGTGTTCATACTTGTTTTTCTAACTGTTCGTCTTTATATCTCTGCAGTCCTTAAGACTCTATCCACAGCCTCCTGTGCTTATCCGTCGTTCTCTTGAAGATGACGTACTTGGGAAGTACCCAATAAAAAGGTTACGTCAGCATTAATCACAGCAATATGTTTTTGTCAGTAGCTTATTTGTACATTGTTTTTATTTGTCTTGTTTTGAAGCTGGCAGTACATAGACAAAAGTACATCCGTTCAATTGGTATTAATTTCTGAACTGTGAAAGAAACAAGTGTTTATCCTTCCCAACTCATTTACTATGTGTGACCTTGATACAATTTTTTGACCTGCGGCTGTTCCTTAATAGCTCAAGCTTTTGGCTGAGCATTCATCTAATACAGTGTTAAAGCTGTGGTTTTGAGAGGTCCGACTCAATGCCCTATGTGTATTGTTGACTCAAAAGCATCATTTTAATATTTCCAAGGTTGGGTTACATTTTATTTGGCTCTCTCTCGTGTCCAAGGTAGTTTGTACATGAGGAAGATAATGAAATCTAGGTACATTTTGTTGATATAATTCCTGGATTTTATAAGGAAACTTCTTAAATTCACTACGGACTACAGGTGCAAAGCATAACAAGAGCACGGAAACAAATTATTTGACCAAATTATTTAAAGATAAAAACCTGACAAAGAGAGATCAAATTATACAAAAATTGGTGACCATGTAGCATTTAAGCATACAAATACTCGTAGTAGAGATTGAAAATTGATGACCGAGCCGGGGTGATGGCTTGTAATATTGCAGCAGAAGTAAATTGCTGCCTCTTCAAATTGTTTTAAGAACTACTGTATTTCGAGCGAAGGACAGTGGCTCTGATGCTCCGGTTCATGCAGCTGGGTTTTAATTCCAGCATCTTCTTTCCCCTACCGCAGATTATGCTAATAGGCTTTCCCCAAGGTTAAAATAATGAAACTTGGGTATTTCGATGCTTGTTCATGTTTGTGTTGCAACTCCATCGTTACTAGATGACTTCTTACATTCGACTATTTATCTAACAAAAAAATACAACCTTCATTCTTATATAAAGTGGTTTTTTTAACTCTTGTGGAAACTTTTTGGGATCTGAACTACCCAAGGCCCTTGTTGGGTTTGTTCTTAACATTCGATCATATTTGTTGGTACTAGCTGATCAAGCCTAAACAATATATCCTTGCTCCCACTTTCTCTGACAACTGCAAGTGCTCAATCTGTTGTTCATATGCAGTTGCCAAATACTTTCTTTTGTGTGAAAACTTCTCTCTGCTCTAGTATTATGAGCAACTTATGTTTCCTTTTTAAATGTTGAAGTTGATCTCTTCTTGACAGAGGTGAAGATATTTTTATATCTATTTGGAACTTGCATCGTTGTCCAAAGCACTGGGAAGATGCTGATAAATTTAATCCTGAGAGATGGCCACTGGATGGCCCTAATCCAAACGAGACGAACCAAAATTTCAGGTACATAATTATTCTTCTGGTTGCAGTTTTCAAACTCCTAGTTGATAGTAACATCTCATTTTTTTGTTCGAGCTGGTTAACTAGGTGTTACAATCATACTACTGACTTCTTTCAGGTGAGTTTTAGTAGAAAAAGAGTTGTTAAATATTTGTGGACAATTGGGTGTCCAAACAAAACATGAATTAAAAAAAAAAAAAGAGTCGAAGGTTGGGAAATTAACGAGTTCGGAGATTATAGAATACCAGCTGCAAATTACAATCTACAGTCATCCTTCTTTTATAAGAGTAAAGAGTACTTTTCTCCAACTGAATGACAGTATTCCTAGTGAATAGATTAAGAGATTACAATCACCTTTCCATCAATGTTGATCTTCGTATGCACAAGGCTGGAGACGCAGCTAGTGGTTTTCAGTAGAATTGTTGTTCTTGTCCAATCTAGTTTGTTTAAGAGTTCGAGTATCAGTAGGCTTGTATTTTCCACTTCATCCTTTTATGCAAGGAAGCTAGCACAAAACATTCGCTGTTTAAAAGCAAGATTCAGCAATCAATTGGTTGCCAACAAGATATGGGGCTGGTGAGCAGCACCTGCATCACCATAAATTATTTACGCTTGGATCACTTGTCGAAGGGCTTATGCACTGTGTTCCTTGCTTCAACCTACTGTAACAAATTTTGCCTTTCGGATATTGGTGTTTGTGAAAATGTCATCTATGTTGATTATGCTACCTCACTGTTCCAGATCATGATAATTCTTCCTGGGATATACTGTTTCAGTTATTTGCCCTTTGGTGGAGGACCGCGAAAATGTGTTGGCGACATGTTTGCGTCATACGAGGTAATTGGTTGCTTACTATGGAGCTACTCTTAGAAGCTAGTGCCACTCCCGTGGTTCTTGCGAAATGCACTTGCGTATAAGTTTTCTTGAACAACTCCACACTAATATGATCCTGATTGACAGACTGTAGTAGCAGTGGCCATGCTCGTTCAACGATTTAATTTTGAAATGGCTCCTGGGGCGCCTCGTGTAAGTGAACTGTTTCCTATTGTATATTTGTGACTTGAGAATATGGTATGAGTTGGGACTTGAAATACTTGACTTTGTACATCTACGTTTGTTGGTTATTCAGTTGAAAGCACATAATTAACTTTCCCCCAAAAAAAAAAAAGACCCCCGTAATGAAATGATGCTAGTCAAGCTTCAAGTGAGACAGGGACTTGCGTTATTGAAAACTATGTTGTGGACAACTTAAAGCTACAATAAAATTGTGGAGCCATTTTAATCTGTAATATGACTCAACTGCTAACCTAACGAAGTCTAATTGAAGAAACAATCTGTCTGGCAGGTTGAAATGACTACTGGGGCAACGATACACACAACGAAAGGGCTGAAGATGAGAGTCACACGTCGGATCAAGCCGCCAATAATGCCTAAATTGGAGATACCAATAGTGAATGTAAATTCCGTGGGCCTTTCTGAAGTGGAACCAGAACTTGCTCAGAGAGGTGAAGTTTCTGCTGCTAATTCCTAAGTAACCAAGCTTTGCCACATTCAAGCAACTCAAGTATTGGATTCTATTGCTTGCTAGCATGGGCTGTTTTACGGAAGATACAGTAAACAGAAGAAACTGTTGTATCTTTTTAGCCATCAGGTTGTCATTTTTCAGTCAGATTTCAGCTGTAAAGTGACAGATGACTTGATAATCAGGAAATAAATTCGTTACTATTTTGTTCCCTTGCAAATGCTGCCAATGAAACTCTGGATTCAAACTACTACCTTTTCCTCAAATAATAGTCCCTTCTGGGAATTCCAAATGGAGACATCATATCGAGCATAAGTACCACCAGATACGAGGTATCATACAAATAGGCAGAGCCGGCCTTGGCTAAAGCGAGCGTTGCGGCCAATTTAGGCCCCAAAAAAAACTATGACTTTCAAAGGCCCCCATATTTTAATTTTAGGATTATTTAAGTGACGAGTTTGAAATCTTGAAATGTTTGGTTATTGTTTTAGGGTTCTTTCTTATTGATGAATATAAATATTTATTTTGTGAAGTGTAATTTACCTACTTAGATTTTGTTCATTAAGATTTTGAAAAAGGCCTCATTTTGGTTTTCGATTTAAGCCTCCAAAAAGTCAGGGCCAGCTCTGCAAATAGGTGATATATCACCGACCAAGAATGCAACAGAGAACAGTTTAGCCGAACCTTACACGAAGAGCTAACCGCCAAGACATTCAATAGTCACGTAGAGGGAATCAGAGTGAGATACAGACTGTTAGAAAATTGTACCAATTTGTTTATTTTTTACTTTTAATGAGATTCATTATGGTCAAGTTTGCATTATACTATCCATTGAATATTAGACTTGCGTATTTTTTGTTCTGCACAACATTAGAAAAATACTCCGTCCGTCCCATAATATTGGTCCTCGATCTATTCTATTTAGAATGTCCCAAAATGTTAGTCCTATTTGAAAAGTCGAATAAAAAAGTATATGGGTTCCCCAAAACTTACCCTCCATAAATAATTTAAAATAACTTCATAGGTGGGATTCAAGAGTGGAAATTAATTGTCATTTTCAAAGGTCTCCTTAAAAGTTGGAATCTCCAAATAAGACCAATATTTTGGGACGGAGGGAGTACATATATATATGCCTTGTCCAAAACTAATCTTTACCCTGCTTCAGCATAGTATCGTCCAATCCATGAATATGGTACGTACTCATTTTTTGTAAGAAAACCATCAAGCATTCGTAATAGGAATTATCAGAAGTTTACTGCCAAAATTTTGAAGAAGTTAGCAATTACTTATTAGAACATGAACTTAGTAGGGCAGGCAATATCAATTATAGGTACGTACTACAATGATCCCTATGATAACAATATTCTTTCATGTAACTCAGCTCTGTTTAAGCTTCGTGACAAGCTCTATTGAATTCCTCCAAAGAGTTAATGAACAAACTCTAAAATTGCATAATATCCTATCAACACTGGAAGAGAGACCATCATGCCAAATATTACCCTGCAAAACAAAAAAAAAAAAAGAATATAAAGAATTAGTTTTTAGACAAAATTATAAACATTGAAAAGCACGTATATTCAATTGAACTTGATTACGAATTGTATATAATTGAAAATTTAATTTAATTTTGTGACATTAGATAACTTACGCGGTGCTAATAACATCAGCGTGCAATCCATATTCTTTGGCGTATATGAAAGATGTGATGGATTGTGGTACTGCTGCCTGCAACAAAATTTAACAATGATACCACAAAAAGGAAAAAGAAAAAAAAGAAGGAAGATGCTTCAATTGAAGATACAGGGAAAATGATCCGAGTGCAGCTGTGTCTTAGGTCTTGCAAAAAATTATTTTACCAACAATTAGTTTGAACATTAATTTATTATTATTATTTTAATTTGTCCATGTTCGTCAAGATGGACGGTTCTAAATGCGGTTGGCAGAACCTGCCAACCCATGGCGACAGCAGAGGCCCGTGTCCGCCGCATATACAGAGTTTGTGTTTGAATCGTGAACTTTTGAAAGAGGAATGGTTTGGGCTTTGTGAATTGGAATGCCACTTTTTTTTAGAATGGATAGTGAAGTGTCTGTTAGAATCTTGAGTTGCTTGAAACTCTTCACATTTGCAAGTTATAAGTTGTGTTTGGTTTATTGGAATGGAATGGAGATAAGAATGACTGAAGTAGCATGAGAATGGAAACCATTCTATATATTCCCGAGTTCGGTTATGTTTAGGAATGAGTTCCAAAATTGGAGTGGCAATAGTGAAATTTGAAGTGGAAATAGTAAATTTTGGAGTGGCAATAGTGAAAGTTGGTGTTACTATAGCAATTTGGTGTGACATCTTCGATAATTAAAGAGGAATGGAATGATGATTCATTGCCTAATAGAATGATTATTCCCTTATTTGAGAGAATGAGAATTCCTTAAATTTTTTTTTAAACGGCAAAAAAAAAATTTATTAATCAAATATTAGGGATACAAGATTCTTTAAATTTTTGATAAAGTAAACAAAGGAATGGACCCAAGGGCTCGTAGCCTAGCGATTATCTCCTGGTTATCCCACAAGTGAGACCAGAGTTCGAGCCTCGGCAAAGGCTTTTGGGGTTTAGGGCTATGGATATTTTCTAGATTCCCTCTGGATTAACTCACCAACTCACCCTCTAACCCTCCATGTACTGATATATGTTGAATGGCCAAAAAAGAAAATACATAGGAATGGAATTTAATTGGAATGACAATTCTATTCCAATGTACATTCCATCCAACCAAAACAAAACACACCCACGAGTTTTATCCTATATTAACTCTCACGTTATGTATGCAGCATGGAAACGAGGTGGGTGTTGTGCACTCATCGGCCATCCGATCATGTTTTGAACGGCCCAGATATATTTTGATTTTTTACTGGTAAAAATAAATTAATATTAAATTAAAATTGCCGAATTCATCTGGGCCGTCCAAAACACAATCGGATAGCTGAGGAGTGCATAGCACCCGAGTGCACAGCACTCATCCCAGGTCCATGCAGCATTATGGTTGTGATAATTAAAAAGGTTTTTCCATGATTCAATTTCCGGCAACAACTGCAAGGACACCCTATGATTGATTGATACAAGATCGACACTCCTCTTCTGCTTTCTATGCGTCGGAAAACCCCAGAGCTTCCATACTTCGTTCTAAATATTCCGTTCTTTTCACACAGGGAGTACACCACAATACTATTTGCCGGAACAACCGAATGAGGTGCCGCTATATTTCTGTTAAAGCCGTTGTACACTGGGAGACGAACGCCGATGAATCTCGGTTTTAAGGGCAGCGTGGGAAACAGGGGTCTCGGTTCTCGTATCTCTATCGTTTACATTTTTTGTTTCTGTGTTATATTGAGTTTCTGTAAGTTGTGTTGATTATTTTAGTTCTAGATTGTAATTCTGTTATGTATTTGATTATTAAAAGGAAAACCCTACGGTACACCCCCTTAAAAGGGACATATCCTATGCCTCATTTACGTATGTTTTTTATATTTGTTACGTGTGTTTTTGGTTAAGTTACAAACCATTATAGATTCACTATTTACGTCACTGTCTATGGTAACCTAGCTAGCTTGTTACGTATGATTTTGATACTTGTTACGACCCGTTATAGGGTTTAAAGAATTTGATCACTTTTCACATTACTGTTCACGTATTCATAATACTGATAACGGAACTCTAGCAAAAAATACGTAACAATCACCAAAATTATGCGTAATGAGTACAAAAAACAAACGTGGTTTTTGGTATGTTTCTCATGTGAACAAACAAATATATGCTCTCTCCGTCCATTTTTAAATATATAGATTCGTAAACCAATTCATTAAAGAGACATCATCATCAAACCTTTCACGTAAACTTTTCTCCAAATTTTTTTATAGGAAACTTTTACCTCCACACTTGCAAAATTATCATCCACTTTTACACATTAACTATTTACCAATTAATTTTTTAAAATGATAAAATAATAATTTTACGTATTAACTTTTTAAAATAAACAATTATTAAGAGACTTTCCAAAATAGAATTCTACACTGTCTATTATTATTTAGGAACGGATGGAGTACAAAATACGAGGGGATGCATATATTTTAATACAGTAAAAAAGAAAATAGCAAAACATGAAATCTTTAATATACATACCTGGATGATAGCAACACGTAGAACATCTCCATGCAAACCTACGGCTATAGCACCGATAGCCATAGCTGCCGGTCCAGCTATGAACCTCAACACCATCCCAAATGCTGTTAAACTAATCCCACACGCTACGAATTTCTCTTGCGACGCCATAAACAGTCCTATATATACGACAAGCATTCACATAAAAACCAAGTGAGGAAAGTTAACAACAAAAGTGAAATTCTCTGAACTGTTCGGCTCATCAAAATGTGGTACTATTTGACAAGGAAGCCGCAGGGGATGACTGACTTTTTTCTCTGAAAGTGGGTCATATTTTCACGCTGATACACAAACACAACGAGTTCAATTTTATTCACTCACCCTTACAAGAGGGTGAACAACATTATCCACCTTGTTCCTGATTCTATTTCGATTATCAAAATAGTTCATCTTTTAAAATATGGTATTTTAACTAGCCCTGCAAAAAATCAATTCTATCAAATATCGGTAATTGCTTGTTTAAATCACACAATTTTCAGTTCATATTCATGTCAAACTTCTGAACTGAAAATTAGGTGATTTTATCAAACACTTAATGATATCTGATCGAGCTGATTTTTTTTGCATCATTGTACAATTCTAATCAACGAAATAGAACAGGAAATATGGTGGTTAATGTTCACCCACTTTTAAAAGTGGATGAACAAAATTGACCTTTTAATACAACATATACCCCATGTATGCTCTATTTTTGTCTCTCAGGGTTATCATCCAAGGACCTAACGGCTCAATTGGATGTGTGATTAGTTTTGGGTGGATAAAATAGTGAGGGGAGATAAAATCATATGGAATACTATTTATGGAGAGTGGACCCACATTGATCTGAATTTATGGGAGATTAAATAGTACTTGGTTTGTAGATTTTGGTAATAAGAGAGGATAAAATAGTATTTGGTTTGTTTTATAGTTGAAATGTGGGTTAAGGATAAACAAGAGGGTTTGGGATTGACTAGCCCGGATTAGGGAGGAGTTATCTGCCCGGATTAAATATGGACATAGTCTACCCTGTCCATGTTTAATTTGGGCTCGGCCGGATTAAATGAGAGGATGATTAAATAGCCCGAACTACAAATAAGCTCCCAAACCAAGCCATTTGTGTGGGTCAGTGATTTAATAGTCCAAGATTCTTTATCCGACACATTAGATGATTGAAAAAAGGACAAGTTGAAAGGATAGTTTACATTCAACAAATATCAAAGATTGGCATACCCATGCTAAACATGGCAGTTCCAGTTCCAGCTCTGGAGAGGATCAGTACAGATCCATCTACGATACTAGGCATTTGAAAATGCCACCTAAAAGCACCCATGAGAAAAAGAAGAAATTAATGCATAAGTTAGCCAAACCCAATGACCATTAATTTTTGCTCGCAAATTAATCACTTGGAAGAATATACTCCATCTGTCCGTGTTTGTTGGTCCACTTTCGGCATTCCTGTCATTTTCTAAATTTTCTACATCTTTATAATGGGTTTCATAATTTTGAAAAGTTTGTATAATAGAACTAATTGAAATTTATCAAATAAGAATCATATTGGATAGATTCGCATTGAAAGATATATACATGTTTTTAAGGGGTGTGAAATACTGAAAGTGGACAAATAAACACGGACGGATCAAGATAGTACTATTATTTTGTTGCAAACAAATTAACAGAAATTACCTGTTGGCCAAGAAAGCCCAAGTGAGTCCAACAATGCAAGCATAAGAGTTAGGATTCATAGCCAGTTTAAGCCAAACAATCTTCATCAAACGCCAGAATGATGGCCTTGTACTGCTGCTTACCACTACCGCATTACTATTAATAATAACGTTATTATTCCCTTCCAAATCTTTTCCAGGTTCAACGGAAAGGACGCGCGAATCTCCTCCGATTACAGTTTTTTCGGTTGAGTAATCAGTCCCGCTTCGTCTGAATTCCAAGACAAACAGTAGAAACGTCAACCAGATGATCGCCTGGACTACCGATGACTGGACAACAAGGTCGACACCGATTTGGCCATACATGGCCTTAATAAGCGGAACCCCAACGACCAGCGAATTCGTTAAAGTAGACAAAGAAAAGCTTGTTATGGACCAGCAGTAGCTCCCTTTGCTGCTGCACTTGGCCCAAAACACAAGCACAATCACTATAACCACTTTGGAAATCGCATCCGCTGCAATAAACATATAGTTCATATGGAACGGATCGATATGGGCCGTGAACTCAAAGGTGAACAGAGGGAGGGTGAAATAACATACTAGTTTGTTTATCGCGTCGCACTGCTCGCGCGTAAATATTTTCCACCACTTAACCGATCCATACCCCAATATCAATGCTACGTACAGTGGTGTCACAGCCACCACCACCTTGTATATATCTTCCCACCCTATCATTTTCTTTCTGCGAACTATATAAAAACTGTGCAAAAACAGAAAACATGTGAATCAATGGAAAGGGTTGGGCTATTTATATGCATACAAAGACAAAAAGCATTTTTTTCCCCTATGAATGGAATTGCATGCTTTATTTTTTGATACAGTTTGCATGGTGGGTGTGAACTATTCTCTATGCCATGCTTCTCAAAAAAGTTGACGCAAGTTTTCTTTGAACGGAACTGATTTGTTTTTTCTTTTTACTATTATCTAATGTTGTGGTGGTAAGTAATTAATGTAGAGAATAAGGAATGAGTTCCAGCGAATAAGAACCCAACTTTGTCAATAAGTTTTACTCTCAGATTTTATTTATTTATATATTATTCTTATGTTATTCCCGTGCACAAATCCTGGTTGTAGTACTGGAACAAATTAGCTATGCTCTGCGCCTGGTTACCAATCAATAACTAATGTGAAAACGGGTGGTTCGGATTACATGTACTGTACTTTATCGAACAGGATTTTTTGGTGGATGGATTATATAACGACCAGCATAGCGACCCCCCATGGGCGTGACCATTGGGGTTCCCCATCCGCCGTGGAATGTTCGGTTGAGCCAAAGCTACTCTCCGAATAGGATAGGCCGTCACCACAACACCACCTATGCGACTAGTTGGCCAAAGGCCTTCCACACAAATCCACGTAAGTCCTAGCAATGGCATGAGAGAGATTTGAACCTGGGAGGTCCATGCATTGGGAGGGAGGAAAATCTTATCCCACTCACTTTGGCCAACTAAGCTACCACCTCAGTGGTAACCAAAATTGAACTTAGCAAGATATCCTTCATACGTAGGCTTGCATTGTAAATGAGAAAGCTAAAGTAAGATTTCCGAAGAAAAATGCTGCAGAGGTAAGCAGAGATGAGTTATTCAGGGCACTTGATCACACGATATGCTGCTGAGTATGGTAATGTGGAATAAGTTCCATTCTCCAATAGCGACCAAGATGTGGTGGCATATATGCACTCCTCTGAAAGCGAAACGTCTACCACTGATTAAATTCTTACTTTGTTTATGTGATTTGATAGGATGCTCACAAATATGCATGCGGATATTGTTTCTTGTGGTTGTTTGGGAGCAAGCGTTTTCCACTCCACTCCACTTGTTTCGCTTTGCAGTACAGTAGTTGCTCCGTTCTTGTGGTTGTTTGGGAGAAGTGCTTTCCACTCCACCTTGCTCCGCTTTACCTACTGTACTGCAAAGCGGAGAAAGGTGGAGTGGAATTGTTACTATACTGCAAAGCGGAGCAAGGTGAAGTGGAAAACACAGCCTCCCTTATAATCTTACACATTACAACCAGGTTTGAGCCCTTCCCAACTCTACCACTTAACACTCACCCAGTAATTGTTTGTTGAGATTGAATAAAAAAAACCTTGTACTACAAAACAGTATTTGGAATATCAACAATGCCTAGAATCACAATCAATTTTACAACACAATCACCAAGTCTAAGGACCTACAAAAACTGCATCTAGCGTATTGCATGCGGCACCAACAATTCTAAAACCACATAGTAATTTTTTGAGAGAAATTTGAGAAATAGTACTTATTCACGGATGAGCCGTGAATAGGGTGTTTGCACTAAACCAATTTGGACAGTGGATTCTGAGATACAACGTCTCCGATTAATGCACGGATTTTTTTTTTAATCCGGCATGCTTTTAATGAGGAGAGAGAGAGAGAGAGAGAGAGAGCGCATTAATCCGAGCCGTTGGATCTCAAAATCCACGGCCCAAATTTGTTCGTCGCAAACACCCTATTCACGGCTCATCCTGTGAATAAGTATTTCTCATTTTTTGAACGTACAAATTCACAAAGCCAAAGGTGTGGGCCTCTGACTTTGTGAGTGTGTGTATTGTTTGGTGTTTAGTTCAAGTCTTTTCCATAATATAAACCTTTTAATGTCGGCCATCGAGTTGAGGTAGCTGATTTAACTTGGGATTTGTACGGGAAAAGTATGGAAAAGCATGTCCTAATTCCCTTTAATGAGCAACAGGAAACTTTGTATCGCCAAGTCCAGATGAGCATTCGCAGTACGATTTTGCCCTTAAAGTTGTAAACAGAAAGATTGCACATTCTTGGAAAACAAGAATTACTATGTAATCTTTTTTATTTTTGGTACTTGTCGTCCTTTAAAGTCTAGGTTAGTATTATAATTTTCTCCAAGTGTAATTGTAGGATTAGATTACTATTTTGCCCTTTATTATACTTATAAAACAATATTGTTATTATTATTATTATTATTTGATAACTAGGTGTCATGTCCAGCTTTCACGCACCTCAGCTAATCTAGCTAATCTTGAGAGACCAATTATTTACTATGACAAGCAACAAATTGCATTGCAACACATAAACTCCATTTGCACCCCTCTACATAAAACTCCATTTGCACTCCTCTACCACTATGTCCACCCAACCACAATCATTTTCACACTTCCACCACCGCCTACTTCACCACCATAATAACTCATCCACTCCTGTCACCACCACCACCACCTACACCATTATTCACCATCACGACTACCATAACCACCATCATGTCACCACCACATAATTGTAGACACCCCAATTTTAACCCGACAATAATCTTAGACATTCCCGATGATGAGGAATAAGTCAAGAACAATACACATGCTTGAACAAGCCTTCCAACCCACCACAACCCTTTCAAAAACCCAAGAAACCCGAAAAACCGAAAAAGCCCTTCTGGACTACTTGAGCGCTCAAGTCAGGTCCACTTTTACGCTCAAGTCATGGCCAAGTGGCAGAATTTTGCAAAGCATCTGTAAGCTGCAATGATGATATTCTCCTGCTGGTTCGGCACCCCCCGCCCCTGAAGCATGTGCATAATGAGTCTAATTAACCTAATTTACCCTCAAACCCCCTAACCCAGAAGTTTAAAACTTCATTTTCCCCCAAAATCTCTCTATATAAAGCCCATTTTCTCCTTCATTTGGTTACTATAAACACACTTCATACCCAACCATCTTCAACCTGAGTTTTCCCATCATCTCTCATTCTCTTACCACTGATCTAACCTCAAATACTCATCATCCAACCCTAAAAACACCTCTAAAACTTCGGTTTTGGATATAAAACCAACTAAACATGATCAAAACCCATATTCCAGTCTAGTTCCAGTCTGTCTAGTCCAAATTTAAGGGTGTTACACTTGGCATCAGATTTTGAGGTCTTAAATACTCAGTTTAAAACTCAATCCGGCATGGTGGTAAAGACGAGAGTTATGGAAATCATTGGAAGGTCTTGCTCTATATCAAAGTTTAAGGTTTGATCCATTGATTTGATATTTAGTCTATCATTTGTAGTGTTTCCCCACTCATACATATCATGTCATGAACATATAGAGTTCATTAAGGAATTTTCTTTTGTGCGAAGTGAATGCTCACCCATTCCCTTTTCAGTTACTAATCTAGATGTATGATTGGGCGTGCTTGGCGTGCATGGCGTGACTTCATTTAAAATCTACATATAGAGTTATATTGTCATCTTTGTAATGTTATTTTTAGAAGATGAAAATGTAACTTATTCATTCATGTTTTCTTTTGACTTGGGATCAATATAACTACTTTAACAACTTAAGTATAATCATTGTAAATGGGATTGAAAGTCATGAAGTTACATGTGGGAACCTCTTCGAGTTATGAGAGATGATGTAGTGAGAGAGTGCATTGTATTTTGAGAATTTTATAATGAAAAATATTATTAGTATTAGGTAGATAATCGAGGGCGTGACAACTATGAAAGTCTCTCTCTCTCTCTCTCTCTGAGAGAGAGATCGAACACTGCTTTTATGATGATGGGGTTTTAATTTACTATGATGAGGATGTTTGATTGATTGGGGATTCCCTATTGTTGTACTTGAATCCAACACTGCTCTTATGGTGATGGGGTATTAATTTACGATAATGAGGATGTTTGATTGATTGGGGGATTCCCTATTGTTGTACTTGATCATGTATGTCTCTGATTTTTGCTAATTTGAGCATTGTGTGTTTGTTTATATTTTTTCTCTCCAGATATAGTATGGTACCTTCTGGATCTATTCGTTGTAATAAAATCATACTACTTGTTTTAGTACTAACTAATAATTTATACATGGAAGGGAAAGAGAAAATTCAGTAACTATACCTATTTAGTTTTGAAGTTGAACAATCTTTTTGAAACGATAAAAAATGCTAACTAAGACTATAAAATGAGGACACTGAGTACTTATTTTTATAGCCCTACTAGATACATTAGTCTGCCGTGATATATCTTACAAATAAACAGTCCCTAAAGTTCTAAATAATAATGGTAGTTAATTTTTACACTCCTAAATTGATATTCACACTCTTTCTTTTAGTAATTTTTTTTGTTTTGATCGATTTTTAAGTGAAATTTTGACACGATTTTTTTTTTTATTAAAAGACAAAGAAAAGAGGTGTGGATATTAATTTTGGATGAAATAATAAATCAAATTGCGAAGGGTTGTCCCTTTCGTTCTGGACTAGAAGTTCCAGTAGAAACTTAGTAATGCTCTCTCTCTCTCTCCATTGATACACTCAGACAGGGAGAGCGACCACCGGTTTTCACGCACATTATTGATTGTTCCAACAGAAACCGAGTTCCTTCGGGAGGGACTGACCGACTGAAATCAGATCCCCAAATCTAGAAGAACCAACAACCCTCCAATCCCAATTTCTACTCTCCTAAAAGCACAACCAAATTTCATGGGCCTTCTGCTTCCTACTCTTATTAACGCTTCGTCATGTCCAATCCCAATTCCTTCCTCCTCCTCTTTTCTAATTATAACTCCCATCAACAATTCAGAATACCCATTTCTGCTTTTCTGATTAAAAACAATAATAATACCCTCCTCCTCCTCCTTCTTCACAGGCTACCCATAACCCGTTTTCACCTCCTCCTCATCTTCCTCCACTCCCTCTTATAGTATTCGATCAATCCGATTGTATCTTGGGTTTTGATTAATATTGATATATTCATATATGGCATCGGTTTTTTTGTACCATGTGGTGGGGGATTTGACGGTGGGGAAGCCAGAGCTGGTGGAATTCGCGGAGACGGAGACGGTGGAGGCTGCGATTCGGGCAATAGGCGAGTCAATGGAAGGCGGAATACCCGTATGGAGGAAGAGATCGCCACCACCACCACCACCACCACCACACCACAAGAGCAGCAGCGGCGGCATGGTTGTTGAAAATGCCGAGATGAGGCAACAGAGATTTGTGGGTATTCTCAATTCGCTTGATCTAGTCGCCTTCTTGGCGAGAAAGGAGTGTTTGGAGGACGAGGAGAAGGCCATGAAGACCCCCGTTTCCGATGTTGTGTTTCGCAATAATTCCTTGCTCAAGGAGGTTGATCCTGCTACTAGGTTGGTTTCTTGCTTGGTTTGTTGCATTTCTTCTACACATTTGTTGTTATTTTCTCCTACCAGTATCTTTGTGTGGGTTGTTAAGCGTTAGTTAGTCTTAGAGACACCTAATTGCTTCTGAACAATCAGCGGCGGGCTCCAAAACTTTTAGTCAGGTAGTATAAGTAGCCATCCAAAAGAGAGAGAAAACAACAAACTTGCATCCAATCCAATCTTGCTAAAGGTACATCAATACACAATTTAAGATACCGGCTTGTTTAGAAATAGGTGAACACAGAATATGGTGATTGCCCTCTGACAACAACAACAATAACAGAACCCAGCTAGTCCCCAATCATTGGGGGTATGGGCGGGGATGATTGGAGACAGACCTAACCTTTGGCAATATGCACAAAGTGGCTGCCCTCTAACGGATTTCGTAATTTTTTGTGAAATCCCAAATAACAGCCTCGTTATTCATGTATGCTATCCAGCACATTACTTTTAATTTCCTCACCAAAAGACTTTCTAATCTACGAATTTAATATATGGTGGGTTGGGTGATAATATTTGTTTTGTATAGATGCCAGCCCTACCTAGCTGTGGTAAATGTGGCGGTGGTACCTTGCTCTTTTATGATCAGTTTGTCTGAATAAATCATGGACTTGTTGAAGCTGTTCAAATTTTTTCGGCATCCTCTCATTTGCTTGTACTCTGAGGCCTCACCATGTGACCAAGTTACACAAAAAGCTTTGAAATGCTGAATTCTATTGGAACTGCTCCTTGGACTAGGTTCAATCGCATTTACGATGTAATTTGAGTCAACTGTAAATTATGCGCGCTTACGCAACTCGTACAATTTGGGGCTTTTTGATAATTTGCAAATTTGCTGGACATAGGTTGCAGTATAGATCCGTTACTTTTTTGCGGGTAAGAATTTCCTTCAGTCTATTTTTGGTCTAGAATATTTTCATAAAATATGTGAAGTTGAAACCAAAAAGCCGAAGGAAATTGAATTTCCCATGTGGTTAATCTTTATTGTTGTTTGTTAGTCGTGTTTATTCAAGTATGAAGCTACCTGTGATATATAACTTTATTAAATCGGTCATTGGTCGCGCGACTCTAGTCAATGTGGTAGAACTGAGTAAGAACCTCCCATTTGTGTAAATTATGTTGTGGTATATAACCATCCAAAAGAGTGCTATTCAATAGATCTTGAAACCGGATCATATCCATATTCAAACCTGATCAATATCCATTTATCCATAGATCTATCTTTCAATAGAAAGAGATTGATCTCTATCTAGATCAATAATACTTATATTCATATAAACCGGATCTATCTTAAATAAGTGGTGATATTTTACAAACTATTCATATATTTTCTATATATAATACCTATATTTCTATAAATAATGAATACATACATATATAAATATTCAACGTATGCCCGCACCCGTATCCAAATATGGGTACATATCCCGAATCCTCTATTTTAGGTTTGAGGTGTCCAACCCTTCCACATCCGATTCACGTACCTGTGTCCGTGTAATTGTTCTAGCCACAACTATCATTGATGATTGCAAAAGCTGTAAGATGGCAGAGCAACGAAGAGGTCAGTCCTCGATCGACTTAGGGATTCTATCCAATATTGATGAGCAAAGTGCTAAATGATATGTAAGATAGGGGTACATGTGTATTTCATACTCCGTCCGGATTTGTTGGTCCGTTTTGGGGATTCCAACTTTTTTTCCATTACATTTTGAGTTTGTTAATTTACTATTTTACCCTCAATCCCTCCATTTAATACTCCTTCCATTCCAATTTGATAGTTACTACGAAACTACGTGTGAAAAAAAATTCAAAAATTTAAACACATAATTTAAAAAAAAAATAGTTTTTGAGTAGTTATTTTAAGTTTTGGGAAAGGGGCAAAAAAGTAAAATTTTCATACATTATCATTTAACTTTTGAAAATGGACAAACATTTTAGGACTTGAAAAAATATGTTTTGTGGACAAACAAATTCGGACGGAGGGAGTGACACTTTTGACACCACACTTTTGTAGTTGCGAATTTTTCCCTAACTTTTGTTAGATTTTACGCAAGTCAGTGAAGTCACCACACCATGTCCCATGTGTATCCCCCGTGTTGCCCTATCTCAACTGCGTCCCACAATAAAAAAACAATTAAATTAAATGGGACGGTCTTGGTTATTTTTTGCGTCTCCCCGCCCTGTCTGACATGGGTTCAACGACCTCTTAGGTGTGTTGGTGGTTACGATAGTCAGTTGACTCTTTTTTTGTCGATCATGGTATTTTCCCCAAGAATAGTTGTGTCCACACATCTCAATAGAATGGTGTTGCAGAGCGTAAGCATCACCGCTAGCTTGATGTTGATCGTATCTTGCCGTTGCTAATGAAGGTACCAAACAGATTTGGAGGGATGTTCTCAGATTCCATCACATTAATCGCTAGCCTTCTGTTGTTCTCTACCTTTTTTTTATAAGTCTTCTGTTGTTTCTATACATAATTCCCAATAGGCCAATGCATCCTAGATCTTCACCATTTGCCCCAACTCCACGCATTCTTGGTTGAGTTTCCTTTGTTCATGTTCGTGATTTAGGCCTTGATAAGTTATCCCCTTGGCTCAAAAGTGTGTTCCCTTGGATATTCTCGACTCAAAATGGATATAAGTGTAATTATCCGGAGTCCTCAATTTGTCAAAAACCTTCTATAGAAGCTAGAAGTTCGAGGCTACTTTCTTAATTTTACTTGGAAGTTGTAGAAACAAACCGCTCATGCATTTTTTACCCATTAGGCACCAAAAAAAATATATATCCCCAAATGCATAAGTCATCCGAACGATAATAAAACTTGGTTTCAATGTGCCCCACTCCAAAACTCAACTAATTCAACATATTTCCTTCTGAGTTTTTAGCATTCGTGAGCCTCTTTTATTTCACATCCATGATATTCTGTTACACTAGAGTCCCAATCAGTCCGCGACGCAAACACTTTGGCACGCGAGTTTCCGGAAAAATGGAGGACACTACACATTGGAGACATGTTAAAGATAGTTTTGTTAAATGGAATCAAGAAGTACCACAATGAGTCTTAGATCCTCATGAGCAGTTATAGTTCCAGATGTTTAAATGGAAACTGATAAGAAGTACGCAGTAAGGTTCTTATTATAGTAAAATACCATAAATGCCCTATTTATATAATTACTTACATCATTCACACGTCATCGAACTCTGCCAATCATCATCTGTGGTACAAAAAGATGACTTCCGTGATCTTTAATTATTGCCTAAACCCTGAGGTTTCCTGCGAGTGTCCATGATGCAGGACGACAAAATAAAATAATAAATGAAGATAAACCTTAGGAATTCACACCTAAGGAACCCTAGAAATCCACATCTAGGGGACTTAATGGCATCCAAATGATAGGGAACGGGAAGGAGAATTCCATGGGCCCCACAATTTATTCGTGTTTGATCCTGGAGGATGTTTATCTATGCGATTATTATGCAGAATAAGGATTAATCATCTAGTAAATTTAATTGTTATTCTAGGATTTAGGCCTTAAATAATGTTGTTAGGGTAGTTATCTTTTTGTTACTCTAATCTTTGTCTTGTTGCCATCTTTTGGAGGAGTCTATTTAAGGACTCTATGGTTAGTGTTTGAAACAGTTTATATGAAATGAATTTCTTTTGAGTTTTGGTGTGGATGTCATTACATCCCCTAGATACACCACTTATCCAAGGACGACCAAGGACATGTCTAACATCTATGGGTAGGATATCACAATAAGCAGATTCAGAATACAGGTTTCCCTTTTTAATTGGCACCAGACATCTCTCTGATACTTGAAAAGTAGAATTAGTTGCCCCAGTTCTCTCAAATGATTGTACAGAGTGTTGGTTATGAAAAGCTTTCAGCATTTTGTGGGGTAGAAGAAGCAACCAGGGTTAAGAGTGGGAATAGATTAAATTTGGCTTGATTTTCCAAATTCCAGGGTGGAGGAAAATTTTGCAATGCCGTAGTTTGAGCGCTTTAATAGTGGTTTCATGAGGGTTTAGAAAGATTTTTTTTTTAGTAGGGAAAAGGGTTTTGGTTGGCCTTTCTTCCCCTGGAGGAGGAAGGTGATAAAATGGAGAGAGCAAGAAGACGGGTTTGCCATCACAATGATAAAACAAAGTCTCAAACTAAATAAATGATTCTTTAAAATGAGTTCCCTTTATTGGAGTATCAGGTCGGATACTTATACAGCGCTCAAGTGCTCCTATGCCTATGAATCGTAATAAGAAACTAGTAGACCTTTCTTGAATTCAATATTGTAGTCTTGCCTATGAAGCACCAACACTCCTAGAGGTCGCCGGGTCCACGGATCGGACACGGGAACACGTATTGGACACGCCATGTGGCGTGTCCCTTAAATTAAATTATTTTTTACGAGTGGGACACGCGGGGGACACAACGTGGACACACATGTCCTACATGTATACTCCCGATCTCTCTCTCTCTCTCTCCCCCCCTCCCTCACTCGCTCTTTCTCTCTCTCGTTGCATATATATGAGAGCGTGTGAATGTGTGTATATATGTGTGTGTGTGTACGTGTTTGCGTACTCATATATATTCAATCTCCGTTGATGTGTGTGTATATCTTACATATATCAAACAAAAGTGTATAGAAACTGTTATTGCATACATATATGGGATATTTATATATACAATTATTTATTTATTTATTGCCATGTCCCCGTCGTGTCCATGCCCATTTTTTAAGAATTCCAGTGTCCGTATTTGTACCCGTGTTCGTGTCCGTATCTGTGTCCGTGCTACATAGAGTCTTGTTAATAACCATATGAAAGACCAAAGAGCTACTAAGAGGCACGGACACATTTATCGGCCTCACATATCCGTGTTCGACACGTGTCCGTATCCGACACGACACTCTCCGGACACTGGCAAACAAGCCTAAACATGTGTCTAATATTTCTGTTACGTTTGTTTTATGATGATACGTTGTGTACACTGTAGAACAAGTAGGGGACACTCTTTGGACACGTGAAGGACACATTAGGAGGTCAAAATATAATGATTAAAACTTGGTCCAGAGTTCAAATTTTCAGCTGATGGTTAGTTCATGACCAGTAACCGTTGCTTCTCATCTTCATCACGGTTTTACGTTTGTGGGTTCTATCTTCATTTAATAGAAGGATGTTTTTATTTTTAGTAATAAATTCATAAGATAACTCTATAATGCAAAAATATAGATTTTATTTGGCGTGTCGCCAACGTATCCGTGTCCCATGTCCGTACTTGTGCTTCTTAGAAGAGCTATATTGCAACTCACAACCTGCTCAAGTAAGCTAAAATTGCCGAAGTATGCTTGACCAGCTATAAATTGGCACTAAAGAAACCAAGAGTAAGATTCTAAAAACTGAGGGACACTGCCCTGTATTCTATTATTTTATTTGATGGGCAAACCGGACACTTTCCTGTAACCAATAACTCTTCTTCTGGGGTTTAGAGGATATAGGAGTGATACTTGAAATTTGAAAACATTAACATGCAGCATTTTGTGTTTTTGACATGCAGCGTTTTGTGTTTTTGACCACCATTCAGAAACATGGTCCATCTCTGTTTCAGTATGATGAACCTGGGAATCCAGAGTGATCTCCGATCGTTAACTTTTCTACTCTCAAAAAGTCTCCTTAGGGAGGAAAAGAAACTAATCTGATGGAATGTCCTCTAGATTATGAGGAGTCTACCCTGACAATGTACAAAAGGGACAATATACTCCTATGATGTATGTCTGCATGATTTATATTACGAATGCGAACGATATTATATAGATTTCTAATTGTTAAAAGAATGTCTCACATTTAAAAGCACCAGTAGTCTATAAGGAGAGAAGATTTCCTCGGGGAGAAAAAGAAACAAATATAATGCAATGTAATCGAGAGCAGTAGAGCAAGTGGTGTTCATCACGGCAAAAACACCAAAAAAATGTGACTTAAACTGCTAGAACTGTTTGTGTGCATGATACATTTGGAGACAACATGATATTAGATGGTTAGTTGTCGAAAGAAATCTACTCTCACAGTTTAAAGTACTTCAGTCTTAAACTACAAGCACGATACACCATGGCACCACATTTTAGAGCAGGGGGCATACAATGCTCCTGATCCCATTCTGCTCTTCGTATAGGTATAAGCCGGCATTTGTTGTGCGTTTTTTACAGAAACTCTTCTAAAATTATGAAGTACTTGTGTCCGACACCCGATGCTTGGGTAACTGTAAAAGATATCTGTCTAGTATGGCTCGACGGGCTTGTTTATATACCATATTACTATGTCAAATATGCTCTATGTTACTTCATGAACAAGATTCTAAAGTTGAATATAAAAGAAGGTTTCAAGAAAGATGCTATCGGTTTGTCTGGTCTTCTTGGGCATGTGGATTAGATAATTCCGAACACATTCTCTGCTCATGTAATAGCTGAGATCCAGCCCTTTTGGAAATAAAAAATAAAAAATAAAAGCAAAGATTTTGCTGTGTGGTATGACATTTAATTGTGGCTCGTTAGGTAGTGCACCTTATTAGAGAGCAATCTGTGGGGGCTCACTCCATGAAGCTTGGCATCAGTTGGACTGAATATGCAATCACTGCTCTCTCATACCGCTAGGAAAGCACTGGTAGAGGAAAGCGAACAACCTGAACAACCTGATCGTGAAGATCTTAATTTGGAGGTTCTAGCTTGTAGGAGATGGTGCAGTGTATGGGAAACCTGAATTAGATCCATCCCAACTAGTCATAGAACGACAGTTACTCATCAATAACCAAGACACATGTCATTGCGGCCCTACTTCTGAGTCAGACCTTGACAATTCCCTCTCGATATAATAAGTTGAAATTCAAAGAAAGTTGCTGGTAACATTGGTGCTGAGGCTATGTTTTAGGCTTCAAAACTGAAGCTTCTTGACCAACCGAGCTATGGCTGCCAGATTATAAAAACGATTGAAGCTGAATGGGGTTTTTGGTTCACATCTGAGTACTAATTAAGTGATTGTCTTTTGTAGTGTTTTTGATTCGAAGCTATGATCAATTAAATAATAATTGTAAAATTTGTCTTCTTTTGGCATGATTGAAGACCACTTTAGTCTATTCTTATGATCTAACAAATATGGTGAGCTCATTTTAGACACTTGAACAGAAATGATCTAACGAAAAAAACAAATCACTGGAACAGAAATGATCTAACGAAAAAAACAAATCACTGGACACCATAGATTGAGAGATGGGAGTAGTAATTGGGGAGAAAATTTATTGGAAACTGTTTTGTGTGTGTGTGTGTGAGAGAGAGAGAGAGTGTGTGTGTGTGTGTTGTGTAACGACCTGCGCCAGCTGACTTGTTAATACTTAGCTTAACCATGTGGCTCAAAAGGTTAATCTCAAGTTAGTAGTAGCTGGTGGGCCAAACCTTATGTACTGACCTTCCTTAACCAATGTGGGACTAGAAATGTCAGTCTCCCCACCTTGTGATGCAACGTCCTCATTGCATTGGTCCAGCAACCTTTCCCCTGTGGCCATGGTGTGGCACTTAATTCTGTATAGTACTTTGCTCCTACTCTGAGATTCAAGAGGTGGCTCATATAGATTCTAGAGGTGGCCCCACTATGTTGACCAGGGTTGTGCTTTGATACCACGTGTAACGACCCGCGCTAGTTGACCTGCTAATCCTTAGCCTAACACGTGGCTCAAAAGGGTAACCTCGAGTTAGCAATAGCTGGTGGGCCAAGCCGTATGTACTGACCCACACTTCCTTAACTAGGCGATGTGGGACTAGGGATGTCACAGAGAAGGGTTTTGATAACCCAAGTGAACAAAATCAGGATCATTGTCTTGGAATTAACCAAGAAAGTGTTTGACTAGAGTAACAGGACATATTGCTGCCAACCCTAGTTAAGGGGACCTATGACGTCTTAAGTTTCAACAATCTTATTCTTAAGAACTGGTGTTCAACTCTGAAGATACTCAAAATTATTGAGAGCTTTTGAGCAATCAACCAGAACATGTGTAATGGAAGGCATTTTTGTGGTGTGACAAGGAGTGAATACTGTTTTCTCCTATGCTTGTCCTTATTGGTTATCTATGTAAGTATAGTTGTTAAAAACTTACGATGCAAGATACGTATCCTACGATTCGTATCGTATCCTTCGGAAAACGATATGTATTCCACTCGTATCCTTTTTGTATAGAAATCCTGTGTATCTTACGATTTATACGCGTATCCCAATTCGGTACGTATCCGACGATTACTTAATGGACAAAATTCTAATCTTATTTCAAGAAGCGGAACCCAAAATGCATTAATCTAAGCTGTTTGATCTAATTATGGCATCATACAACCATTAAATAGAAATTCAACCCATATGTAGGATTTGTCTAGAAAAAAGATCCATGCTTCGATTGTGTTTTGTCTGAATCATATAATGGCTCTTGTTTTCTTTCCCTAACTAAGGTAACAAAAAACGTTAATGTGATAGGCCCCAATTGAGTGATTGAAAATTTTGCATCTTTAAAACTTTTTTTTAAATGTAAGCATAGTTTTGTTGGTGTTATTAAGTGTATGTATATTAATTTTGATTAATGTTGTCGAAGCATAAACTAGATTTAGTATTTTGGGACAAGAAAGTAAAGTTCAAACAAGCCCAATTGACAAAGCCCAAAGACGGAAGATATTTTTCAAGGAGATATAAATATAAACTCTAGAATATCTAGCTCTAGAAACTCCAGAATATGCTTTTGAAATATCTCGAGTTTTTTTTTTTTGTGAGAATTAGACACGTGATTCTAGAATTTATCTCAATGTTTATCTTGCATGAAAATATCTTTGGACTAGAGCTTTCCATGGATTAGTATAAATAGGGATGAACTCTAGCCATTTTGTACCAAGCCAAATAAAAATTTGAGTTCAAGTGTAATACAAAAAATACTCTCCTTCCCCACACTTGTCTAAAGTATTCTCCCTCTTCCAAAAATCTTGTCTAACTAAATATTAGAAACTTCGACCCTTTCAACAAACGTATCTTAAGATACACAATGCATATCCTGATATGATCTATACAATGAAAAAAACATTACAAAAATTTGAGAACACTGGCTGTAAGTAACAAAGCCTAATGTCCCTTGGCCTGGGATAATTCAATATTGTCTTTACCGTACCTTTAGGAAAGTAAGACTAAATGTGAAGCAGAAGCTTGAATTCATAAATGTTTTTCTCCTAATTCTAACTGAACGAATTTTGGTTTTCTGGTTTGTTTGCAAGATTGATAGATGCGCTGGAGATGATGAAGCAGGGTGTTAGGCGTCTCCTTGTGCCTAAAAGTGTAGTATGGAAAGGAATGAGCAAGCGATTTTCTATTCTGTACAATGGCAAGTGGCTGAAGAACCTTGAAAGCTCTAGTGCCAACTCTGCTTCTAACACCATCAACCGTCCTTCCGCATCTTCAACTACGACTACCTCCATCCATGGAAAGTTCTGTTGTCTATCAAGAGAAGATGTCATTCGTTTCCTGATCGGTTGCCTTGGTGCATTGGCTCCTGTCCCTCTTTCTTCCATATCTTCCCTCGGGGCCATCAACCCAATCTACTACTACATCCAAGCATCCAATCCTGCTATTGAAGCCATCGAAAAACTTCCTCAAGACCCAAGTGCAGTTGCTGTTGTGGAGCCCACATCTGATGGCCGATTTAAGATAATCGGAGAAATTTCGGCATGCAAACTATGGAAATGCGACTACTTAGCCGCAGCTTGGGCCTTGGCTAATCTGTCAGCAGGACAATTTGTGATGGGGGTTGAGGATAATGTCACTTCGAGGTCGTCATTGTTACTATTACCAAATGATGATGTTGTAATCAATTCAGCAGCACCAGCTGCAGCTAGAGATAATTATTCATCAGTTAATGGCACCACAATGCGGCCAAAGAAATTTAGCAGTAGGAGCATTGGGTTTGTTAGCACTACTCCAAACTCCCCGAGTTTTGTTGGTCGGAGCATGTATAGGGGTAGAAGTGCGCCCTTGACCTGTAAGGTTACGAGTTCGTTAGCAGCAGTAATGGCTCAAATGCTCTCTCATCGAGCCACTCATGTGTGGGTCACTGATGCTGAAAATGATGAAGTCTTGGTTGGTATGGTGGGTTATGCTGACATTTTGGCTGCTGTCACGAGACAACCAGCGGCAACTATCCCTGATTCAAACAATGTCGTCTTGAGGGAAAGAGAAGTTTGAGATGCAGGTCCTGTATTGGAACAGTTGCAATTGATAGCATGTTTTCAGCGTGTTTTTCGCAATTGTTGTTTGTTAACTGTTTGGTTCTGTTGAAGCCATATGTTGGGCTTCCATGGCTTATGCGGTACTTTTGTGCTTATGTATGATCTGGTTGGTTAATGTGAAATGAAATTATTACAGTTTGTATCCTTTTCTTATAGCTTCAAATTGGTTTTGATCTGATGGACGTTGTCAGGATTACTTAATACTCACATTACTTCTTTTTTTGCAAAGGGCATATGTGATTTGTATGATTTTTTATGACTGGGTTGGTTAATGTGAAATGGAATGGTTATCGAGCAAAAAAAAAAGGGTGAAATGGAATTTTCGTAGTCTGTTTGCACTTTGCAAATTCGATAACTAAAGCAAATGTTAATCCTTTCAAACATCCTTTTCTGAATTATTTCCAGTGCGCAATTTAGCCTTTTAATCCCGGTGGATGGAGAAAATTTTGGGTTCAAATAAGGTACCGCACACGTGGTGACCAAGCACGCATCTCAGGCGTCCAAAAGTGTTTTGGATGGCCCAGAACACTTTGTGTGTGTGTAAAATCTGGATCATCAAAAATACTTTTAGATGGCTGCGATGCACACTGGGTACCACCATGAGATACCCAGCCGGTGCCCAAGACTTTACTTGAAATGCTCGTCATTATTTAAAATAGTAGCAATTGTTTCGTTTAATAAATAGCTTTGGTACTGTAAAATAATGATCAAAGTCACCTGACATGTCCTCTAAGTATCCTTGTGCAAGGCATATGTCATAACCGCTTCGAATGACATCACATATGACGTATTGATTGTAACATTTTTGCCCACATGCCTGAACTGCCTTTTTGATAAATCCGCGGGTTATAACGTTGGGATACTGTTCGGACCCAGCATAGTTTGTATCGGATATTCAGAGGAGTATAAGCTGGCAGGCCATGAGGCCAATACGCCGGTCCATCATACCGCGGTCTGGCCCAAATGAACGGTGTCGGCCAGCGCCCAGCTTGACCAGGCCATTGATCCTTTGGGAATTTTGACACATTCGAACGGAGATGATAAGATTTTCAATAGGTGGAGAAGGATTCACAAACTAGTGGACTGACTATATTCTGCAATCTCTATCTGTTTTGCTTTCATCAATCAAGTTATATGAACTGTCTAAATCATTTTGTTTTTTCAACCATCAAATTATGAGCTGTCTCATTCTCTTTTGCTTCACAATTATCAAACCAAGTTGGAAGAGAATAACAAAGTGGTAGAGAATAATAATACTCCAACTGATATGGAGTATCAATTTTACTTCAACTTGAGACTCTTTTTTTGTTTTGGTTTAAACAAGTTGAGACTCTAATTGCTTCACCACCACAAATAGCTTTCAAACATAAATATCAACCCTATTTCCAAATATTTTGCTTCCCTAAATCTGAATTGTCTCAATCTGTTCTATCTTCAATACCACCCCAGGGTACAGGATGTTTTAATGAAGTATCACAGAAAAATCTAATAGTCCCTCTTATGGTGTCCACCTGTCCTAACATTCTAAGCCTTCTCAGGGCGAATGTTATATCATTTAGAGGTTAATGTTTATATTATTGAGAGAGTAATGTTATGACAGGGAACACCGTAAGAAAAGTGATTTCAAAAATATTATGCCATTTTGAAAATTGTTATTCACGATATGGTGAAAATGTCATGCCTTTTTTCTTTTTTACAAAGGTTATGTCATTTTTGTATTTCGTGTTTGATGTTGCATCATCCATAGTTTTTGGTTACGCTTAATGTTATGCAATTGAGACCTAAAAGAGGACCATGCGAGAAACAAACTCGCTCCCGATCTCATTAGGCCTCGGGGAATCATTAGACCAGATCCGCTTTCTAGTCGACCCCCTTGCCTGACTTCAAGTTTTATAAGGCTGACCACCACATAAACCTGGTGAGCCCCCACTATAATTGACCCCCCTTGCCCCGCTTCGCCCCGCTATAGCAGACCGGCTTCGAGCTTTATAAGGCCGACCACTACATAAGCCTGGAGAGCCCCACGATAGTCGTCTACTCACGAGCGCCCATGCAGATAAGCAGAATTAGAAGATATTAGCAAAGTAGATGCTTTCAGCTATGAGTAAACCCCTCTCTCCTCTTCCCCACGCCTTACAGCAATGTATTCATTGATTCTGGGGGGAATTCCTGCCAGACTGGGTAGGGAAGCCCGCCCGCAATGCTCTTTATCAACAACGCATTCACTGCATTCATTAAACTAAGCGATATCCAACAGAAGCCCAGGCTCGTATCATCAACAAAATTATTCCAATCAGATTTCATAGATAAATGACATCCTAAATATCTTGCAAGTTGAGACTAACAGCTTCATAACCACAAAATTATTTTCAGCTTGTAAAAAATAAATAACATATCAAATGGAAGAAAAAAAAAAACTGACCAAAAAAAAAAAAAGGAGAGTTGGATTTTACAAAATTCCAAACCCACAAGAGAGAGAGAAGGGATAATTTCCCAGACACTAATATAGCTGGCCACCCCTCTCCAGGCATCAAAGGCCCTACAATCTTTTTTACTTTTTTCCTGCTATAGATATAATAAATCACAAACAAATAGGAAACGAAGAAATTCAAGTTCAGGTCAACACTAACATCCCTTCATCATTTCCGAGCTTTCTCCTCTTTACCCGGGACAAACCTTGGCAAAGTCAACAAAGTGTTAACGCGCGAAACCCCTTCAAGAGCGGACCAATCTTTTCCTGCTAATTCCATTTGCATTTCTCCTTCATTTACTGAGAATTCCTCTTTCTTTTGTTGTGGAAAGGTTTCTTCACCACTTCTAACAGTACCAGAGCGATCAAGCCCAGTAGTGATAGGAGGTTCAGGAAGATCCTCTTTCACACCGTCAACATTCTCCTTGGATTTGGTAATGGAAGCAGTAGAGATATTGTTCGAAGTTGAATCTAGGAAGAGGCATACCACAGCACAATCATCTACTTTGGAAGTGGGGTATTTGCACCTCCAAGCTCTTACTGCAGACTCAACAAGAGCTCTAGCAGCAGACGAACGTGCTGGGACAGAAGCTACAATATCTACCACTTCCTTGTTTGAAAGCACATCCCAAATCTACAATAATGGCAAGGAACAAAGGGGGGAAAAAACTTTAGATGGTTTGACCTGGAAAATAAGGAACCCAACAAGACTTTTAAAGAAACAATTGGGTCTCATACCCCATCGGTCGCCAAAACAACAAATTCATCCTTCCCAGTCAGACATCGACAGGTAATTTCAGGGACAGAGATCAAACCAAAATCCTTGAGGCAGAAATCTCCAAAAGCACGGGCCATAGCGAGTCCAGGGGAATCGTTGTTCGGCAGCCAAACTCGGGCAACTTCAGGTTCATCTCGAAGGGAAAAAACACGCCCTCTGCATTTTCGGATCCTCTCAGCTTCAGCTGCTAGGTTAAACAATGAAACATGAGGACCGAATTAAGAACTAGGCAATATGAAGAAAGAAACCCAATATATACATACTTAGATTTATGTTCCACATTTAATAACAAGAATCTACAGAAAAGAGTAGACCATAAGAAAAACAAAGGAAACAATCAAAATGATGTAATACTGACGTGACACAGATGCCAATGCAACATCGTAAAAATTGCAAACATTTGTCTATAGACAACAAAATACTATTCTAACATATATAAAAATGGTAATCTACATGGAATTTTTGCATCAAAATTCATCCATGCTATTATAACAAAATAGTGGAAGTTGAGTAATGATTTTCCCAGTCCACGTACTAGAAAAGGAAGTACGAACAGTTGAAACTTGCAACTATTCTAGAACATTTTTACACAAACAAACTGGAATTTTGACATTCAAAAACCATCAAATCCAAGAATAAAAAGGAAGAGGGATTAATATTTGTCAACACATGTGACATGTGATCCCACCATTGGATCGCATGGTCACTTTTTCAAAATTGTTATGCCTTTCATATATGTCTAAAAGCTAGACATATGGCAAGTGGAGTGGTAGCCCAGTGGTAGGCATCATGTACCCCTATGCATTTGACAAGGTATAAACCTCACTAACGACAACTAACAATGAAAAAAATAGTAAATAAATAAAAGCTAGACATGTGCCACCACCTGTCTCAAGCATGTCTAATTCAATCAGCCAGGACACACTTAAGCAAGTGTCCGACACGCGTCGGGAGAGTTTCTGATGAGTGGGTATCTCTGGAGTACATGCTCTGTTGGTTCTCCCAATTTTTTAACCATTTAAGATAAGAATTAAAAACAAATGTTTTTAGAGGCAAACGCGTAAAATAAGGCATTTTAAGAAATTGCATCATGAGGCGTAGGCCTTGAGGCGTTGAGCATTTCCATTTTAATATTAAGTTAAATAACTACGTAACATAAAAAATTAAAAGAAACAGAGATATATTAAGTTAAATAACTACGCAACATTAAAAATTAATATTAAGTTAAATAACTATGAACATTAGATAACCAATGCTAAGCTATAAAAGCTCCTTTAAACCTTAAAATCGTTTTCTGTTCAGAAACATGTACATAGAAAAAGTTTAAATACTAAATAGCAATGAAAAAACTTACTTACTATTAGAGAAACATGCATAGTCCATCCAAGAAAAAATGTAGATTCAACATGCAACATCCTTGAGTCACGTGAAATCCACGTAAATTCAGAATGGCTAGTTTGATTGGTGTATTTGATGCAAAAAAGAAATAAAAAGAAACTGAAGATAGAGCTTCTCTTGAATTCGGACTCACACAAAATCCTATATTGCACCCCCAAAAAAAACAAAAAACAAAGATCCTATATCAACACTGTTAAGGGTGCACCCAGGCCCGAGGCAAACTAGGATCAGGGTGTGTGCCTCAAGGAGGGTGGGGCGAGGCAAGAGATGGAAAGCCCCATCAGCACTAGAGGCGCGCACCTCTCGTCACAGCAGAAGGAACAAGAGGCAATCGTCTCTTTCAACTCGCAATGAAAAATTAGAAAGGAGAAAAGGGGTCGAATAGAAAATCCAAAACAAGGAAGGCGAACCAAACACTTCTTTATTCATGACAAACCGATTGAAGTCTCTTTGCAATCCATAAACTCCACACCACCAATCGACAAACTCAATCAAATCTGTTATTTTTTTATCCGTGTTGGTCGAAGTTTCATACTTCTTCTCTCCTCCATTTTTTTATTTTTTCTCAATCTGGGTCAACTTTTTAAAGTGTTTCACTATCTATGGTTTGTTCTGATCTCTTAAGGAGAAGTCATTTCTGCCGGTAATGGGTTGGGTTTATCCGTCATGTAGTTGCTATTGTGCAAAAAGGTACAAGTGACCTCAGACGACGTACTTGCCCTTTTCTTTTCTTTTTTCTTCTATAGAAATCATGAATAGCATTTTTGGAGTCTAATTTTTTCACTACTTTTTCTCGACTAGGTCTTCCTGTCTTCAATAAGGCTCGGGCCTAGACTTGAGCCTCGCCCTAGGCCCTAATAAACCCCGAGCCAGGCTAAGGATGCCTGAAGGAGTCCGATGCTTCTAATCTTTTCAATTGAAACCTTGGTGCACCTATCTCCTTTAATTCAGAAATATATCTGCACCTGCTTACCCTAACCTCAAGTACTCACTACATAAGTATTTGAACTTTAAGCTAGTGAAACTCATTACCCAAAATACCTGGCCACCTTATTGTACCACCTGAATACAACTCGATTGGAATTCTGACTCCAAAGTGAAGCGTTTGCAACTCTTCCACCGTAGAGTCAACTATATGTTTATGTGATTCATTTCCCCCCACTCAGTTTCTTAGCAGTCATATGAATTCATGCAGCTAGAAAATGGCAAGGAGCACAATTACAAATTCACGACAACACACCACCAAGAAACCTGGTGATCCAATATTGGTCATATTTTGGCAAGTACCGTTAATTAGGAATGAGATAGTCTGCACCCACATGTTTACTCATTTCCACGTACATACGCTCATTACACCCACATGTTTCCTCATTTCCACATACATACGCCAATAAAACTCAATGCAATTTCCGGAAAAAAAAGTCCATGACCCCTTGTATTAAGGGAAGGTCGAATTCCAAACCCTTTCTCTTGAGTTCTGAGTATATACCCAAACTGAGTGGATAGCCACCCCATGTGGCCAGAAGTATTAACCCAAACAGAGTTGTAGTTAACTAAATTACCACAACTCAAATTTGAGTTCATTGTTGGGCAAATGCAGCCTAAGTATTCGGTTGTACCCTATAACACTGATTTCAAACCAGATCAAAACAACTTCAGCATGTTGCTTAAATCTCGCATTGTACAACACACCTATTAAGCACGGGTACTCCGGAAATCATGCCATACGAGTACCGGTTATGCGTTCGGGTACGTATACAGCCCCAGTATGGAAAACAACACACCGGTTACTCCGCAAACGACCAAGGTACGTTTGAGGTTTTGGGTACATCAGTGGTACAGCTGGGGTCTGCAAATGGTACTTTCATGGGCACGTATGGGTGTATTCGTAATCCTTTTGAAAGTTCATGGGTTCCAAAATAGTATTACCTATATTCTTTGGGCTCAACTGTAATTAGTCATCTTAAAAAAGGGGAAAGCACGTCAGAATCAAGATCTAGGTTTAGAGAAAACCTCCATCGATCGGGCTTTCTTCATTACCAAGGAAGATGAAGCCTGTGATTCCTCTCACCTCCAGCGATTGAGTTTCTTACAATTCTCTCCTCCTCCAGCAACTGATAGTCTTTTTTTTTCTTCCCTTTTTTCAGCTATGTTTCTGCTCATCAACTCCAGCAGTGTTAATTCGTAGATCTTAGGACTTCTTAGTAGGTTTCCCTTACTTTTGGATCTAAACAATGGTTTGTATCTTCTTTAATGACTTGCACTACAATGCTTTTGCTTATGGAATTTGTTATCATGTTTATGTTGGTAATTTATACTTAACTTGTTCTGGCTAATAAAGCATGCAAGAATTATAAAAATTTCACTAAAAAATAAGGCGTACCCTCACCGTACATGTACCCTACTTTTTTAAGTTCTTGTCATATCCCGTACTCGTACTCATACCCCTACCGTACTTCATTGACACACATATATATTTCAAGCACTACAGAAGGTTAGATTTCTTTTTCTTCTTTCCATTCCAGTGATAAGTAGGAGCCAGCTGGAAAATATGAAGCAGCTGCACATGCATCAGCGTACATAGACACGTAGGTAGGTACATATACAATCCTTGCGCAACGTGGGCGTGCACACACACACACACACACACACAGAGAGAGAGAGAGAGAGAGACCTGGAAGATTAGGTTTGAGGTCTACAGTTAATTGAACGGCAACGAGCAAATCATCTTTATCTCTCGTACCCAGTACAGCCCTCGAGTCCCCAACATTTCCAATCACAAGATACTCGCCCTATACGAACAGTTGATGCATTCATGAGTAAAAAAAAGTCTCTTTGAAATCAAATATTGAACTTGTATCAGTCAAAAAACCTGTTTCACAAGTGTAACTGCTGTTGTCCCACTGCAAAAGCAGTCAATGCTTGTGTACATCTTTAGTTCCCTGTCCATGACCTTAAATGCCTTGAGAAAGGACTCTTTTAATGTATGAAAGATTTCTAAGTGCTTTTCAGTGTCTTCAATATCAACGGAGGGCCTTGAATCCTCCTCAGCAGAGCCAAAGGAAGTACCATCAGCATTTATACCAGCGGTATTAAGACTGATTTCCCTGAGAACCTCGTCATTCTTTATGTTAACTTCCCAGTGCGCACTCAATTTTAATGGCAGGGAATCTCTCACCCGTTTTGCGACCATGTGACCATAGGGACCATGGCCGTCAAACACGCCACAGAAGACTGTGTCTGTTCTTGAGCCGAAGTTCTGGAAACCAATGTTTTAAGGATTAGTAAGCAAAAGGTCTTTATAGTTTTCCTGAGCTGCTGTGAAGCGTATGCTGATTTGCAAATGTAACACATTCATAGAACAAACTATACATATAGAGTTGCCAAAGATACTAGAAAAAAGACAAATAGCATTTTGAGCATCAAACTCGGAAAGAGTGCCCATAGTACCCAAAAATGGATATCATTTGAAAGAGATCCAAGATGAGATGTTACCAAACTTCATCAACACTGCTTTCTTAAATGCACAAAATCAAACAGTTCATTTATCCGTCATGCGACGCGTTAAACATAATATTAGCTTGATGATAACTTCAAAGTACCATAAGGGTGTTTGGCCCCATGATACAAACAAAAAGTGAACAACCAGAGCTCTGACTGGAGATAAGTTAAAGGGCATAAACAAAGCAGAAATCAAGATAAGGATATCAAGCCACATAAGAACAGTTCGAGCACTCATGAAAGTGAATAACTAATAAGTTATAACAGTTCAAGAACACGTGAATGTGGATAACTAATATGTGATGGACCATATTCTTTGATAAACAAACGCCAACTCTTAATACGAAAGGCAACCTAGACCCAAATTAAAGAGTTCCAATTTCCGAGCTAAACATATGGTTTGGTGAATCAACTGAAAGATTTTGTCAGGCCCTGAAAGAAAAAGTGAAAACTGCAGTAAAGAAAAGCAAAAATTGATTCTTCTTGACCACAAAAGAAGACGTCCATCAGCTGAAAGCCTGAAATCTTTACCTCAAAACAATGATAAAGACGATACAGTATAACTTGCACAAGCCGAGTAAAGATTTCCAATGGAATGGAATTTTAAAGTTATAACACCGGCAACTCCCAGAACCCCCATTTACCTGTACCTTGAAAAAAATAAAAAAAAATGAGGTCGGGAAGGTTAGCGTTCATCTACAATATCTGGTGGTGCCCTCATGGGCACGGTGAACACTATCTAGTTCCTACCAAAAGCTAGACATCAACCAAACAAAATATACCATCAAGTCCCAATCAATTGGGGTAGGCTACATGAATCAGTTTCTTCCACTGAGCTCTGTTGAGGTCATCATGTTCCAGGATATACGAAATCCAAAAATTTACCCAAAAAACAAAAATCCAAAAAACCAGGATCATTTGGAAATATCAAAAGCTAGACATTATTGAAACCTTAAATGTACCAGCTGCAAAAGCAGTAGTCAAAGCCAAGTAATTTGGGGCTTGGATCATGCAACCAGCTGCAAAAGCAGCTGCAACCAACCTTAAATGTACCAGCTTCAAAAGCAGTAGTCAAAACTAAGTAATTCGGGGCTTGGATCATGCAACCAAAAGGCAATATTAAAGTGTCCCTTACTCAGAAATCTGTCAAAGTTACATAACAATTTCAACAATTTCAACAACCACAACAAGCAAAGCATGCAGTAATATTCAAGAGAGCACCTTTCTTTAAGATCTATTTCAACCATTCTACCAGAAAAGCATAAGGAAAAAATGAAGAGGTAGAGTAAACAACAACGGACTAACCTCCCACACAATCATAGCATCTTGATTGGTCCCTTTCTTGCCTTGCTGGGTAAAGAGTGAAGCAACTTCAGTGGACCCATTTAAGAAGATTCGACCCGGAATCCTATGCAATTGTTCTTCCCTCCTGTAGTCAAATGACGAATTTCTCGAGCCGGGCCTCTTTTTGGAGCCCTTCCTCTTCCTAATCCCCAGAGGGGAACTGGGGAGAGGGCTCCTGCTTTCAGAAGACAAGCAGGACCCCATCCGGAGGGCCCGGATTATATTTAATAAGCACTCCAGACCACCCAAACAATCAGACCCACCACTATTTTCTGTAGAAGGATCCGTCACAACAACCCTCAACCAAAAGCCCCTTTTCTGATTTCCTTTACAGCCCCCCCAGTGGTCAAAATCGGAAAATGAAAATCTTCACAGCAATCTAATCCAATTCCACGCAGAAGATTACTGGAAGAAGACTACTGGAATTCAATTCCCAAGTCTATCTCCCCTCTGAGAATGACAAGGGCAATTCAGACAACTTTAATCTATCTCCCCTCTGAAAATCACAGCAGAAATTATCATAATCTACACCAAATGGAGATTACATCCAAAAGCGTTGAAACACACAGAAGCACAAAGTATAACAATCAACACCAACACCAATAAACAATTTTAACATTCAGAAAAGAAAATACCACAACGTTGTAAAGGTGGGTAGCCCAGATCTGTAGAAATTTGCCTCTCTTCTCTAATCTTTTTACCTTTTGTAAACCCAAAGTACATCAAAATCAAATTCCTTCTTCAAATTACCAAATCCACGACTCTATTAAGGGAGAAATCAAGATCATTTCAACAGATCGAACACCAAGAATAACCGATTAACAGACTCACAGGAAGAGAGAAACTTGAGTGGAATACAAAAGTAGAGAGAAAGAAAGAGAGAAGGATAAATGGATGACGGGTTCAATCTTGGAGAGAGAAAATCGCTAACAAAACCAGAAAAGGGGGATCGCGAAATAGCCGGTGAAGACTTGTAGGTAGGAGGAAAAGTTCGGGAAAAACAAAAATAGGAACAGCGCAGGAAGGCCGCCCCCCCTCTCTCTCTTCAATCGTCTAAGGACCGTGCCGTGTCGAAAATCTGAGAATTTAAACATGACTGTATTAACATCTAAACGGTGGTTCCCCAAAAAATTTTATGAAGATTTGATAAAATTATACCCTTAATTTTATCTATTCTTCAAAAGATTCCATATTATCTCCCATTTTTGAATGTAAAAATGGGAGATTTTATGAAATCTTTTGCAGAATGGATAAAATCAAGGGTATAATTTTATCAAATCTTCATAAAATCCATTGAAGAACAATCCCTGAATGGTTACTCCATTTTTTTGTCTTTATTTTAAAAAAATTAATTTTGTAATTTTTGTGTTATTATTATTTTTGAATTATTGGTTTCTCTCAGTGAGAAATTTAAAAGGATTTTGTTAAAATGTGAAACCGAACACATAGTAATAAGGTTCAAATGAGTCTCATTAAATCCACTTTTATAAAAAGCAGTAAAAAGTAATTAATATATTTAGATTTCCCATTCAAAAATTAATAAAAGACTTTGTGCCTATGGTTTATAACTTAGATTTCTCATGCAAACAAAGACTTAATTAGACTCATTTAATGAACTTTATCATATGCCTAGAAGACACATTTTAACAAAATCCAATTTCAAAAGTAAAAAATTATTATCAAAATTTTTAGGTAAATTTCACTTACATCCACTGAGGTTTCTAATAAATACACTGATCTCATGTGGTTTCTTAAAATGCACTCTCTTCCCTTGCTTTTCAAACTATTCCTTAGATTCTCCCCTCTCTTAACTTCCGTTTGTTTTCAAAAAAATTTTATAAAAAACTGTTTTAAAAACTTTATTCTTTTGAAAAAAAAATTCAAAGAAATATTTTCCAAAAAAAAGGGTCTTGTGCCATTGCATCCGTTCAGGGTATAAAAAGTACATTTATTGGGTCTCATTTTTACTTTAAAGTACACTTGTACGCTAAAATATAAAGTACAAGTAGAACCCACAAGTATATTTTTTGTGCCCTTAAAAAGTTCAATATTACACCCATTAGCATTTCCCTTTTATAAAAATTGTTTTCGAATAAATGTTTTTCAACTAAAAATTATAAATTAAAAAAAACTATTTTGGAAAAAAATGTTTTTCAAAACTTTATCTTTTCTAAAAAAATTTATAGAACTATTATCAAAATTCATTTTTTTGAATAATTGTTTTCCAAAAATCAATTTTTTTTATCCAAGAAAATGTTTTCAAAACTTTCTTATTTCAAAAAATTGTTTTAAAAAATGTTTTCAAAAATTATTTGTAACGAATATTTTTTTTAAAACTAGTTTTTTTTTTAATTTTACTCGATATTTTTTTAAGAAAACATTTGTTAAACAAAAAAACTATATTTTTATTGAAAAAAAATTAACTCTTTTTTTTCAAAAAAAAAACACCTGTAAAAAACTGTTAAAATAAAGTTTTTTTTTTAGAGTTAAAAAAGTTCTCATAAAAAAATAGTTTTTTATTTGTTCAAAAATAGTTTTTTTGAAACTATTAAGTTTTGAAAACTTTTTTTTTTTGAAAACTAACGGAAAAACTAATAGAAATAAGAGAGGGGGAATCTGGAAAATAGTTTAAAAAATAAGGGAGGACAGTGTATTTGTTAGAAACCTCAGGGGTGGTCAGTGAAATTTATCCTTTTTAAAAAGTTCACTAAAGACAAATAATCTAAATTTTTATGAATTATTGGATTTATTTTTGCCTTTATTTACAAAAATTTTGGTTTGGTTAATAATTTCATACTCTTTGGATTCCTCTTGTCGAGACAAACCAAGAATCCACAAAAAAATCGACGTAAAACTAACAAATGCAAAAAAAATATGAACAAAGACAAAATAATAATCCATTTGGTGTTTTTCAAATTTACAAAATTGAAATTTATGTACATTTTCAGATATTTGTTTGTGAAACATGTATGTAGGGCCTCTCCTCCTCTATATGATTATACAAATAAAAATACTAGGTACACAAGCATCCAATCACAACTCAATCCACAATCCATCACATATAAGTGGGGCCCATCTCATAATTGTGTATGGGCCCTATATATATATATGAAGGGTTGTGGTTGAATGGTTGTGTATGTCTGATAAAAAAAAAAAGTTGTGTATGTAGAATCTCTCTTATATAGAGCAATTTACAACGAACAAGGTGAGTGTTGGGAAAAAACTTGAAAATTTTAAAAAACGTACAAGTCTTCATTATTGTTATGATTGTTATTTATATGTGGTAAGATGTTTCCCACCGATGATGCCTTGATAGAGTGGACAAGATCGACCAGTGAACAACACGGTCTCGTCATTGTGATGAAGGCCTTTAAGAAATTGACAAAGGCTCGTAGGTCAAGGATGAGATTTGCATGTGAACGGAGTGGGATGTAGAGGCAGTGTGTGAAGAAGTCTGATGGGGTTGACCGGATTATAAAGAAGAGAGTGTGCACCACGGGCTCAAAGAATTGTGAATGCCCCTTTGAATTAAAATGTGTACGGAACACGAAGGTTGGATCATTAGTGTCATACATGTAAGTTGCATAACCTTTCCCATTCAAAAAACAATTGTGGACAGGGGCGATCTCCATTTGTCTTTGTTTCGGTTTGAGAATCACTCCGAACCTTTTGAGCTTGTACCCTCCACATATCGAGGGTGGTCGAACAAACTTCCCCACACAACGCTCACAGGAGTTGTGCTCGTTGTGAAGTTACGAGGACTGGTGCGTGGCCAAGGGTGGGGGTTTATTCACATGAAGAACATCGTTCCCTCCCTCGTTTGGATGTAGTCTTGGATGTCACGAAATTCGTGTCGACACTTCAACGTCCAATTTTGTTTGAACAGCGCAACCGTCTGGAAGTAGAGTGTTTGAGTACTTGAAGAAGCAGAGTGTCCAGTATAATAGAAACAATGTATTACCATATTATATAAGAATGTATAAAAGAAATACATATTATTTCTATTTTATAAAACTAAACTAATCCCTAATTCAATTTCTAAAACCCTGCTTAGTATTCAGATGTTAATGATTGAAAAGTTCATCAACTTTCGAATTTTAACAATTGAACTACATGAACAGCCTTAAGCAAAGTGGTTCAATTTTTAGAATATGAAATCTGTAACCCCATTCGTATATTAAACCACGAATTTTATAACTCAATTCGGATTTTAAAAAACAATGTACGTTATTTCATAAATCGAAACCTAATTTGGTTCAATTTGTAGAACTTCAATTTAACAAACCCATTAATGCTTTAAAAGATGGATTCATAAAAGAAAATTCGGATCTTAAAAAATGATCTACACAGTATATCAGAAATTGGAATCTAACTTGTTTTAATTTGTAGAAACCAAAATTACCAAGCCATTCGTATGTTAAAAGATGAATTCATTATGACAATTTGGATTTTAAATTTGGATGTTAATTACTACACAAATTGTGAACCTAATTTGGTTCCATATTAAAAACCGAAAATGACAATCCCATTCAATTGTTAAAAGTTGAATTCTGTGAGTAAATTCGCGTTTTAAAAATTGAGCTTAACTACTTCACAAATTGCAAACCAGAACAAAGCACAAGTGTTCAATTTTCAATTTCTAAAACAAAACTATATTTTCGATACTGGATATCCGAAATCAGAACAAGTAAAAGTTCTCTACTGATGGGTTCCTAATGTTAAGATGTTTTGAGGGTTCAAATACATACCTTAGAACAGCAGATGTGAGACGAACAAGGTAAGTGGTGTTTACGGCATTGATGGCGGTCCTGATGGTGGTGAAGGTGTTGCTGATGGTGGTAATGGCTGTGGGACTAGAATGGAGGAGAGGGATGCAGAGGAAGAGGGAGATAGTGGTTGTGAGATCCCACATTTTCAAACTATCAAAAGACAATTCGGTACATAAGGAAATGTAAGCAACTACTATATAATTCGATCTTAACCTTTTGAGCCACATGGTTAAGTTAAGGGTTAGCAGGTCAGCTGGCGCAGATCGTTATATGTGATATCAGAGTTTTAACCTACCAGAAATGTGAGATGGGTCCTGTGAAGAGATGTGCTTGGATGGGCCCGACAACAGAGGTGCTTGTCGTGCCTGGGCAGGTCCCAAATGAGACAAGCTTAAGGAGTTTGATGTGCTTAAGAGGGTACTTGTCTCACATTGCTTGGCGGGTGTAAGCCCAATAGGCCGAGCTTCCTTTGGTTTGGCAAGTCCATGCTCAAAACATATACTTTGTTGTGTATCCTATTTTAATGGCACTGTAATTTTCAATATTTCTTTTTAGAGTGTCTGTTTAGGTGTGGAAATGAATCGTCCAAATATGTATTTTTTTATTTTTGAGTGCGGTAGTTTTTAGTCAAGATGGATTGATCATCTTGAAGGAAAAAATAGGATGCTACAAGTTTGGCTCGGGCATTTCAAGGCTTTCTGATAGCCAAACAAACTGTTTCGTTTTGCTGGATATTTGGCTCGAGCAAAACAACCGGCAAAAATGCCCGATTTAGTAACTATAAAATCTAAGCGCTTAGGTCTTTTATTATAACCACAGCAGCCATATTTCGACCCATATACTTTCTCTCTTCGAAAAATCACTTTTGGGTGCTAGGGTTCATGAACTTTGAAGATTCGTGAAGGCTATCGAATGCTATGAGATTAAGATCATCTTCAAAGGGTTTCTTTGTTTTGCATCTTGGAGTATAGATACACTATATGTATCACTGAGAGGTAAAAACATCTCTAAGAGGTTTCAAGAGTTAATTCATCATCATCAACAAGTTTAAGAAAAGTCCTTCGGTGGATTCCGGGAGGCAAACGGAAGGCTTGTGGATTCAAGGTAGCGGCAGTCAAAGCACTGGGTGTGGTGAACGTGGATTCAGCAAGTAGATCTTAGGCTCGATTGTGAGGATTCTAATCGTTGGTAAGATTGCTTGTAACTACACATTGAGTATAGTGTTTTTGATTCCTTCTCGTGGTTTTTTACCCATTTAGGATTTTCCATGTATATCTTCGTGTTCTTTGATTGTTTTCTTTTCGTTGTTTGATTAATTGATTTTTATTAGTGGGCTGATTTTTACAAAAGATTAAAACATAGCAAATCTATATACCTAGGCAAACTAGGGTTTTTTCAGCGGGTGGAATTGATGGACCATAAGGTGCAACAAAGACATTGCGGTCTTAAGTGAGGGAGATTGTGACATCCCAGATCGCTTAAATATCGAAAGACAATTTGATATATAAGAAAATGTGAACAACTATTATATAATTTGAGATTAACCTTTTGAGCCACGTGGTTAGGCTAAGAGTTGGCAGGTCAGTTGGCGCAGGTCATTACAATGGGGGGTGACGGGGAGTAGATACGGGAGGGGGAAAAAGAAGGGGAATGGGGAGGGAGGAGGTGATGGCGGTCGATCGGGAGAAGAGGAGCACGTTTATTTATTTCTTTCTTTCTTAGGCGTTTTTGTAAGGGTATTTTAGGCATTAAATTAAGTTTGAAGTAGGAGTGGTAAGTTGGGAAAGTTCGGATTTTTCTTGGGGTTGTATTTAGCCATTTTTGGGTTTCATCTAGAAAATTGTGCGTTTATTTCTTAGTGGGTTGTATTTATCCAATAGAGGGTTGCTAAATAGAATCAACCCTACTAGTGAATTCAGTTTTAGATGCGAAATTGAGTTATCAAACAACCCCGACTACTTGATAATAGTAGAAGTGCCGGCGTGGCTCATGTGTTACGCCTCTTGGAGTGGATTCTATTTGTTTTTTTTGGTAATGATTTCACTCGCGCGTTCTCTGGTTTGAGTTTGGAATTTCCCACGACAATCTCGGCTGCCAAATCTTAGACGGGCACTATAGCTATCAGAATGGATGGTTCTGCTTCTACAGAGTATGCCAATCCATTCTGCTTTTACAGAGTATGCCTTTTGACTGGTTTTGTTAATTCAAAGTTTGTTGTGATTTTAGTCTTGATTTTGGTAGTTTGTAACTCATTCCTGTATTTTTATGCGGAGTCATTGTGTCTCCGGGCTTTTGAAAGCCTTCTGGCGATTGAATTTAATGAGATTGACATCTCTTAAAAAAAACAAAAAAAACAAAGGCAACCCCGACTAATTGTAGGAATATACTGTACTGTTTTTCAGTTTACCCTGCCGTTGAGTTTTTGTGTGATCCTAATTGAAAGCTGGATATGTGGATTGTGGCCATTAACGAAGAAGAACGAATTGATCCAATTGAAGGGACCCCACCCTCCGGATATTCTGAAGATTATGAGGATAGTTCCGACCTTTCACAAATACAATCAAACGGCCTAGTTTTCTCTGCCACTCTCCACTTGCTTTTCCAAACACAACACTCTCTCTCTCTAACCTGAGAAACCCACCTCCCTGAAAAATACACCATTCGCTTTTCTTCTGGGGAACAATCAAATTCGCAGTGCAATTGTAAGTCTATATGGCTCTTCAATTGCAATTCGCTCTGAGTACTACCTGCTCCAACTCCACCTCATTTCGTTCAGCGCCGTCGTCATGGCCCTCAAAGCAGAATTCAATTTTATCCACCTCTGACGTGGGTTTGAGGAGTTCTATCAGCGCCGAAAAGAGGATCGGAGTGAAAAATGTTGCTGGGGCCAAACAGTTTAGTGTGAGGTCGAGCCTTGACACAGCCGGACCAGTGGTGGCGCTGGGTCAGGTGACGGAGGTGTGCAAGGACACCTTTTGGCCTCTCGTTAAAGCCGCCGGCGATAAGATGGTTGTTGTTGACATGTATACCCAATGGTACACATCTCTCTCCTTCGCTCTTGAATATTGTTGGATATATGAGGCAGATGTGTAAACAAGCTGAACCGGGCTGAGCTTTGGAGAGCTCGAGTTCCGCTTGTTGAGTAAATGAGTCAAAAACCGAGCTCGAGTTCGACGAGCCGAGCCAAAAATCAAGCTCGAGATCGGCTCATTCGTAAACGAGCTGAGCCCTTAACGAGCCGAGCTCTGCCCTTAACGAGCCGAGCCGAGCCAAGCCAAGGTAATTTACTTAACGAGTTTTCCTAAACAAACCGAACCTATATAAACGAGCTGAGCTTTTTGCGAACCAACCTAAAACTCAAGCTCGAGCTCGACTTAATTACTAAATGAGTCTAGCCATGAGCTCCTCGCAAGCTCATACATAAAGATTTCAGATTTTTACTTCTAGGTCTAGAAAAAAGTTATATCTAATTACTATTAAGTCACTTTTTTTAATTACCACTAAGGTAAGTCATTTTTTTTTGGTTTAAATTTATAGTGCACTTTCCTATTATAGGATTTTAGTGGTTTATACATTTTCATAGGGTATCCCAGGGTTTAGGTTTATGCACTTTCATAGGGTACCCTAGGGTTTAGGTTTAGGGTGCACTTTCCTATTATAGAGTTTTAGTGGTTTAGGCACTTTCATAGGGTACCTTAGGATTTTAGGCACTTTCATAGGGTACCCTAGGATTTAGGCACTTTCATAGGGTACCCTAGGATTTATGCACTTTCATAGGGTACCTTAGGGTTTAGGTTTATGATGCACTTTTCTATTATAGGATTTTAGTGATTTAGGCACTTTTATAGGGTACTCTAGAATTTTGGTTTAGGCACTAGGGTACCCTAGGGTTTAGGAACTTTCATATGATTTGGGAAGTTGAAGAGAAAGATTGTACCCATGTGGGGTGGAGAGAGAGAGAGAGAGAGAGAGAGAGAGAATACGTTTTGAAAACCGAAATTGCTCAACCAATTGATTTTTCCGCTCTTGTCAGAAGAGGAGTGCACTTGCACGTCCATTTTGGAAAGTGACCTTTACCTGGACGTAAATATTCACAATGGGCTGTACCGGCCCGCGAATTACCCTAAAGATTTTGCACCAAAAATTAAGTGGGCCTGGTCTCACACCCACGCTCCGTGAGCTTCAACCCATTAACCATAGATGGAGCCGAAACCTTGAAGTGGTTTGGGCTACGATTTAGCCTATTGGGCTGAGACGTCCAGACATTTGAGTGTAGTCCTTCCTTCCATGTTCTCAAGTTGGAGGAGTTGCAAGCCGTAATTTTTTTTTTTTTTTGATAACCTGTCTGGGTCAGTTTGCGTAGATCTCGACTAATTCCGGAGCCCTAGAGGTAACGACAAAGCATAACCCCAGAGGCCCCAAGAGTTTGCTGACAAAGAGAATTGAACCTGAGTCCTTAGGTGAGATCAAACATCAAGTTCCAAGGCAAGACCACATTGTCAAACCCTTTAAATTACAAGCCCTACTTATTACCCTCGTCTTGAGCTATTGCTTGAATCCATGGCTCAAAATTTTTTTTTTGGTAAATATTTCATGGCTCAATTTGAAGATACCAGCAGTTGAAAGCTCCCCTTGTGGTCAGTGGCGGGCCTAGGATCCTATATGGTGGACCACCTATCTTTCACAATCTTACATAAACTGATAAATTAAAAAAATCATACTACTTCATTCAACACAGAAAATTAAAAACCTTATAATCTAACATCAGAAGTTGCAAAATCTTAATCAAAGGCATTCAAAGCCCCTAATATAGTAATATTATTGTTATTGTACTTGGATAAATATTCATGGATATGTTACGGGAATCAGTGAATCTTACTTGCGGAAGTTAATACACAAAGATGTATCGATATCCGAAAAAAGTGTATTAATATTCATAAACGTGTGTATCCAAACTCATTTGCCTTTATGTTCATATTATCCTCCGCCTAATGGGCAGAGGTAAGCAAGACCCTAGTATTTATGCATATATACATAGTAGCGAATAAAATATATCTTATCTTATAGTATGGCATAATTACTTTTGGGAGAAGTATTCTATGAGCGACAAGTAGCATGAATCCGGTGATCTTTCATACAAAGTTTTAGGCACCACATGTAAATATTGCATTACTCTTATTAGTCTTATAATATAGATATTTTTTCAAAATTCAAATTCAAAAATATCTTACTCTTTGGCACTATTGTATTTTTATTCCATAATGAGACAAAACTATTATAAACTCTTTCAATTAGTTAATGTTTATAGGAGAACACAAATAGAAATCTATAATCTTCATGTAAAACTTGTTTTTGAAGAAACACCATTAATGTATCATTTATACAATAATTTCCGTGAAGGTATGGAGACTCCACAAATTGGGAAAAAAAAAGAGAGAGAGAGAGAGAAGAGAATAAAGAAAACCGGGCAATATGATTGAAGAAAGGGGAAAAAACAAAAAAAAAATGATTTAAAGTAAAATAAAGAAGATCAATACCAAAAAAGTACAGAGTATTCTTGAAAATTTGAAACTTTACAAAAGTAATCATTTCGTCTCCCCAATGATAGATCCAAATAGGTTAATAAATTCACCCACAATCTGATAACTAATCTATTTGTACTCCCAAACATTACACATGTATAACCTTTTTTTTTTTTTCACCACCAAATACTTGCACAGATTCTGATTATGAGTTTTTCATAGTTCGTAAAAAAGAATCTACAATCTATAATCCACTCACACTAGCAAGATCATAGTTGGATCTATTGCACCACAAATTAGTATAGTTTTTGCCTTCTCGTTTCAGGAGTAACCTATTTGGATCTATCGTTAAGGGTACTCCAAGGGCACATCATTTTGTTTAGAACCAAGGCTTAGGATCCAAATATGGCAGACAGTAGCCCCAAGAAATGGAGCAAGAACAAAAAATCGAGCCAGAGAGTCGGGTGTGAGACCTAATGCGATGAGATGTATGAAAAATAGAGAAGAATAAACAAACCTTTGCTTGAAACATAGAACGAAATCAGGACTGAAACCCTAACACAATAGTGATCGAGCCATCCTCAACCAACACGAAGTGGGCTAAGTAGCCCCATTTCTTAAGAAATTGATTGGAATCTCAGAGTTCGTGGGATTTCCCACTGATTGGTGCCTAATATTTCCCCCAAAGTGAGATTGGTGCCTAAATATCTGCACGCTGTAATTGAGTCAATGAAACGCTATGTAAACCCTCCTACTTTCCTTCTAGTTCCCTACAGTACGTGAACTCTATTATTGCATCCCTATTATAATTTATAACATTGTTAGAAGAATGCTATTAAATTATGCTTAAAACCCATAATTGTTTTAGTAAAAATACATATATAATGGCTATACCCCAAACTAGACAAACCTTTTCCAGCTAAAAACAAACACCTCACCATAAGCAGTTTATAATTTATATTTCCAACTCAAGAGGTGTTGCTTTTTATGTAGTACAGGATTTAAAAACCCCTCTCTTTCAGTTGGGAAAAACCCTAGCCGCCTCTCTTCCTTCCTCTCCCACTCTAGGGTTTTCACCACCCATATGAGGCGGCGGGAGGGGATACCCTTGATAGTTATGTTTTTTTTCCCTCCTTGATGATAGATTTGTTCGCTTTCAATAACTCCTCCTTTTCTCTCAAAATCTTAGATCCGATATTTTTTTTTGTGTTATCCCCTATTTTCCTTTCTCTACTTCCCGTCATCGTTGACCCCTCCTCCATCGCTCCTCCTCGATCGTCGCCAACGCGTGATTGCCGATGGATCGACGTTCATGGTTGTGGTTCTGGTTAGCATCTCGAGGTCATCAGAGATCCGTGATGTGTGGTCATGATCGCAGTGGTTTTATTTGTGACAGATTTGGATGATTTGTGATGTTGTTTGATTTTTCTTTTTACTTTTCGATTGGATTTCCGTCAAAGCTTATGGTGAGGTGTTTGTTTTTAGCTGGAAAAAGTTTGTCTAGTTTGGGGTATGGCCATTGGGCGGAGTCCCCACCGTCGTGGTTGCTTGGTTCCCTTTCTAGGGACGAGTCTTCTGCATGATGTATTTTGATTAGAATTAATAATATAATCTGTTACCGTTTTGGCAAAAAAAAAAGTGTTGTTTTATGTGCAAATTAAATCTTTTTTTGTTTGTTTGTTGATTTAGTCACTGATTTTTGTAAACAAATGTGCTGCTTCCTTAAAATATGAAATTACTCAAAAAAATCCTTCCTATTAGGAGAAAATATGTTATTTTATTGAATTTACAAGGTGAGAATAAAAATAAAAATTGGAAAAACCAAATGGGCACATGTCCCATCTACATGCCTTTATTGATGCCACTTGTCGCATTCACGTTCCTCCTCACTAATCCACCCTTTGCTTTAATATATAGTATAGATAGATGTAGTATAAATATCACCTTACTAGGGGCGGAGCTAGAAATTTAGAATAGCGATCAATACTCAACCATGGAAAAATTGCTAATAGTGACCCCTAATGGAACGATGAAGATGCTAAAACTTCTTCAAGCCTATTAGATAGTTCTTTGCAAAATTAAACTTTTCTGGTATTGTGTGTGTAATATTTAAGCCTATTAGACATTACTTCACAAAAATCATAGTACTAGAAAGGGGCAAGAATGGAATGTAATTTTAGAAGGAATTCTTGTATGCTTAGGACAATTTCATTTAATTGTGGAGTAAAATTCATAAAACGAAGTCAAAATGATCAATCATCATGGGAGAACTAAAGAGGTCAGTTGTGTCATGACCGAATGTCCCTCCGCCCCTGCACCTTACTTGGCATATGAAGTTGTCAGAGTTGTTGATTGGGATATCTATCCTATCTGTGAACAATGTCGGTTACGTTGATTGGGATATCTATGGTATATGTGAAGATGGCAAATTTTAGTTCTTCATACTTTAGTAGGCTTCTACTGTTGGATTTGATTGAACCACGCCTGATCATATATGCTAGGGATGATGATGGGTCGGTTCGGGTTTCAAGTTGACCCCGCCATTTGATCTGATCTGGACGGGTGAAAAAATTTGCAAACCAATTTCAACCGAGTGTCCCATCTACCCCAGCTCGCACCTCCTCCATCGGATTTACGGATGGCTAGGGTCAGGTGCACGGGTTAGGAATCTCACTGGGTTGACTGGGCACTGAATATATACACGAAGTCAAAAAGCAAAAGTAACAAATCAACCTCTGGTGCTCGGTTGTTCTAGATGCATAGGAAATTTCTCTTTTTATGCTTTATTTTGGAGTTTCTCTTCGTTTCTGCTACGAATGCACGTTAAGTGCCGGATGGTGTTTGAATGGACATTTCCTGCGAGCTTTGTTAGAAGAAACAGCCGAGGACTAATTGGTGACGTTGCATGAGACTGGTCACCATTTGGGCTTCGAGATATACTCAACGTTGCATGGGAGCATTTCTAGTGAGGGCTCCCTCATTTTGCTACAATAAGAGACTTAGCCTTTTTCCAACTTTCCGGATCAAATTTCAACGATCCGAACCGCTCAATATTTTTAAAATATGTTTTCAAGGTCCAACGCAAGGATTCGTAAAAAAAAAATACTTGGAAGGGCATGATCCGATCAATTTTTGATAAAAAACGCTATATATAACTTTTTATCAAAAATTGATCGGATCAAGTCCTTCCGAGTATTTTTGTTTTACGAATCCTCGCGGTGAACCTTAAAAACATGTTTTAAACACATTTAACGGTTCGGATCATTGAAATTCAATCCGGAAATGAAAGTCCCTCACCCTAGCAAAGTGAGGGAGCCCTCATTGGATCCTTGTTGTGTGTATATATATATATATATATATATATATATATAGGAAATGGATCCAATAAGGGATCTCTTATATAGCTTATGTGAGATATTTTTTGTTCGAGATCAAATTTCGATGATCCGAACCGTTAGATGTGTTTAAAACATGTTTTTAATGTCCAACGCAAGGATTTGTCCAAAAAAAAAGTACCCGGAAGGCTTGATCCGAGCATTTTTCGATAAAAATGTATATGGATCATCGAAATTTGATGTGGAATAAAAAATTCCTCACATAAGCTATATAAGAGATCCCTTACTAGAAATGCTCAGTAAGCTTCCCATCCAAACCAATAAAATCCGGACCCGTCCGGATCTCATGGTTCCGAGCGTTTTTATCAAAAATCGCTCCGATCAATCCTTTCCGGGACATTTTTTTCCGACGAATCCTCACGCTGGACCTTAAAAATACATTTTAAACACATGTAACGGTTCGGATCGTCGAGATTTGGTCCTGAAGGTGACGAAAAAACAGAAAAATCCGGACGTCCGGACTGGAAGCTTACTCTCTCTCTCTCTCTCTCTCTCTATATATATATATATATATATATATATATATATATATACACACACACACACAAGTCGTATACATCAAGGTTTTGAAATCGGGATACGTATCGCGCATAGTAAGATACGTAACCATATCTAATATACAATTAAGGAGTATTTATACCAAACAACACCAACAAATTAAGTTTTTAAGTTACAAAATTTCAAGTCTCTCAACTGAGATTTATCATATTGAGGTTTCTTGCTATCTTAGTCAAGGACATAAAAGAAAATCCCTAATAATATTCTCCCAATTCCCAAATTACTATCGAAGTATGGTTTGAATGTCGCTCAAACGATTTAGATTAATGCGTTTGAGGTTCCACTTCTTACATTAATGTTTGAATTTCTTCCATTAAGTAATCGAAGGATAAGTACGGAATTGGGATACGCATATATATTGTAAGATACGCCATCGTATTCTAGGATTTCTATACAAAAAGAATACGGGATGAGATACGTATCGTTTTTTGAGGGAGGCGATACGAATAGTAGAATACATATCATGTATTGTAGGGATTTTAACAATAATACTTTATGTACAAAATGAGAGAGTAAGTCATTGGTGGGTGTGAATCAATGGAGAAGAATTTGGACGGGTACCACGTGGCGGTATCCAGCACGCATCCCGCTGGATTTAAAAGAGAGAGAGAGAGAGAGAGAGAGAGGGGAAGAGTTTGGGAGAAATCTGAGCCGTCCAACACAGTTTTGGATGATTAGAATGTGCGAAGGATACTGGCATGTGGTACCTGGCCAGCACCCAAAATTTTCTTGCGTTGAAGAATAACTGGGCCAAATAGATAAGGCTTACAACACTGTAGTGAAAGGAAGAATTGTTGCGCGGGCGAGATCTTCACCAATCTGTTGCCCATCTAGAAAACCAATTTTTGACTACTTATGCACCCGTGTCCGACCACTCCTAATTTCTAAACCGAGCGTTGCCTCTCGGATCGAATCAGTTCAAGCGGATTGATCGGTTATCTGCTCAACCCTAATAGTGGCATATAATTTTTATTCATGCAATATTTAGTATGGTTGGATCAAACGAAATTGTTAATAACCCTGAACTCTGTAGCAGTGCGTTTGTAATTTCCTTGGATTGTCAAATTCTTTTTTATTCCTTCATCTCTGACCCTTTCATGGAAATAATTAAATTGTAGGTGTGGTCCTTGTAAGGTGATGGCTCCAAAATATCAGCAATTGTCTGAAAAGTACATGGATGTTTTGTTCTTAAAGCTCGACTGTAACCAGGATAACAGGGTTGGTTTTTGATATATATATTTCAAACATCTCTCTCTCTCTCTCTCTCTCTCTCTCTCTCTCTCTCTCTCTCTCTCTCTCTCTCTCTCATGGTTTAATTGATAATTCTTGCAGCCATTAGCAAAGGAGCTCGGAATAAAGGTGGTTCCGACGTTCAAGATTCTTAAAGAGAGTAAAATTGTTAAGGAAGTCACTGGGGCTAAATTTGATGATTTAGTTGTTGCAATTGAGAGCGTCCGGTCTAGTTGATATTGTTTCCCACTGTTTTTCTGTTTTCTGGGTAAACGCTTGTTTGTTTCCCGGTGTTGTATGATAAAAGATGTTGTAAGCTATTATACACTCTTGTAAGTGGAGTAATTGTTTATGAAGGAAAGTTGCTCGGAGGTACTCTTTTCATTCTAGTCATTATTTTTCGCTTTTGTTAGCTATAAAAAAGGGACGGAGGAAGTATTTCTTTTTGTTTTTTTGTGTATGGTAGGTAGCACACAGGGTAAAATGCATGTGAACAAATGTACGGCAGCTTTAATCCTAGTAAGTTAATTTAGCGAGCAATAAATCAATCTCGAGGGGAACAAAGAACTGACAAGCGTGATTTTGGACCCGAAGCAAAACGATAGGTTGCAAACCGATATGGCAAACCAAATAACCCATTTAGGGGCAAACCCCGTCTTCCTCACCAGCTCCTCTAAGAAGTCCCTTTAGACTCGATTATGAGCTCTACTAAGAACTTTGAATTTCTGTCTCCATAAATACATCTCCGACCTGGAAAGAGTAATTTCCATACCTTTAGCTACTTTTGTTTGAGCCCTCATATTCTTTTTGGATTGAGCAATATTTTGGAGGTCATTCAGTTGCTTTATCAGTAGAGAGAAACGAGTTCTATTGTTACCAAACTCCTCCTTAACTCCAAGCTCGCCTTCTTGAGGAAAAACAACTTCTCATTCCATATAAACCCTTGAACCTCTTTTGCCAGTTCTCTTAAATCACTTCCAGTAAATTCACGCTTGTGGTCCACAAGTACTCGAATTTGAAAACTCTCGGGACTCTTTGGAGAGAAACGTAGCAGTTTAGAATAAGAGGTGACTGATCTGATCCAATATTTATAGTATCCTGAAACACCTTTTTTTTTTTGGATCAAATCCTGAAACACCTGACCAAGGGGGAAAAGAGTGCGCCAAACAATATTAGCCAAGGCTCTGTCCAGTCTCTCATGGTTTTTGGCTGCTGCTTCTTAATTGTTAGACCACTCATAAAGCCCTTCGATCGATTCCAGATCAAGAAAAGCACAATCCAAAATCAAATTAAAAGACTCGATACGCAATATGGGGCCAAAGTTTCACCTTATTTCTCACAAAGAGACGCGATCTCATTAAGATCCCCCACGTAGAGCCAAGGAAGGGAATTTGAAGAACTAAAAAGTCTCATATTCCAGACAATAGTACTCTTAATGCTGGATTTGGACGAACATCGAAAAACGAAAGTAACCAAATGAAATTGGAACTTGGTAAAGAACCCTCTGCATAAATACGGTATGCAGTTTTACAGACATCATGAACAACAACGTCATCATTCCACCACAAAGCAAGGCTCCAGATGAGCCATTAGGACAGAGAACGATGAGCTTACCTGAACATGATCTCGCAGTGAATCATCGGGGGAAGGGGGTGGGACCTGAGGCATTAACATCAACTTATGACAACTTTTCTATCTATTATTATGGTAATATGTTGTGAAAAATAGTATCTAAAGGGTAGTTTTCTAATGCCCCAATTTTCGGATTCATTAAATAATTCATTTAGAAAAGGATTTAATTACTCCTTGATTGCAGCGGAAATTGAAATTAAACGTCAAAGTTAACTAAGTCTTATATAACCAAAATACTTAGTTTGAGAAATTAAGATTACATGATTCCAAAATAAAGTACTAAAGAATAGAGAACTCTACGGGTTTATTAAGTTCATGTCCCAGTCTTGAACGGGCTCCCGATGAGCAACAGGTTCTTTGCCTGGTAGTACTGCTCTCCTTCTTCATCTTCAGTACCCGGCATAAAATGCCAAGTCTAACAATAGCACCAAGAACGAATAATCACTCAGTAGATAACTTCGATGCACCAACCCTTACGTTACAAGTATCTATTTAAAAATGTGAAATTCCACTGAGACTCCACATCTGTCTCTTGGACATAGAGACCCCCTAACATTTAAAAACGCCCAAACACACCTCCTCATCTACTTAAAACGAAAAAAAATCCTAACTCCGTTAACGGAAGAACTAAAATGACTATTACCCCCTTAGTTGTATAAATCCAGCAACACTACCCCATCTGACACCTCGCGCTCTCTCTCTAAGCTGTGACTTTCTTTTCTTCATACTGCTACAAAATCTGAAACAACCGATGGCTGTGAGGTGGAGCTAGGGTTTCGTAGTTGCACTTAATCTCTGGACGACGATGATAACGACTATTTTTGGTGGCGTTTGGGATTGAAAATGACGACTGTTGTAAGGACCCGTATTTTTAAATGATTTTCTGCAAATAATGTTGGAGAAATGTGAGGAAATGAAAATAAGTTAGAGTGGGGGTGTTTGAAGTGGTATATTTGAGATTATGTGAAATACATTTAGAACATAAGGGGTGTAAGTGCAATTGGGAGTGTGTATATACACATGCATTAGGGTAAAAAATTCAAAACGCAAAACACCCCCTCTTTGTAACATAGGCAGACCCTATTCTCTCTCTCTCTCTCTCTCTCTCTCTCCCTCTCTCTCTCTCTCTCTCTCTCCCCTCTCAAAAACTCTTCAAATCCACCTCCCACACTCCACAATCTCAAGATCCAACCTCAAATCCTTCTTCTACGCGTGATTTGGAGTTCGGGTCTTTGTGGTTTCACTTGGAGGAAGTATATTTCGGTTGGGTTACTTGGAAAGCTAGGGTTCTTCTTCTCCAACTCATTTCAAGCTTGATTTTTGAGGTAGGGGACAAATTTCTACTCCCTCTAGTTGTACATTGGTGATTTGTTGCATATATCTTTGTATTGGGCACCAATTTTTAGTAAGTCTTGATTTCCACCATTAAAATGAGTTTTCTCCTTGATTGTTTCTTGATCCATGAATTTGGTTGCTAGATTACTCAACTGGTAGATGATTTACCCACCCTCTATGTTTATTTGTTGTTTGAAATCTCAAATTTAAGCTTGAACCATCAAAATTGGCCTTGGGTTGAAATTCCGCATCCAAAGGGGTGAAAATTTGCACATTTTCAGCACCCTGTAATCTGCCCGACTGCCCGGGCAAGATTGGGGGCCGCCTGGGAGGAGAATCCAGCAAGCACCCCAAATGCTATTTTGTCCCGGGTCGTTCTTTGATGCTTGGTTGGTCCCTGTTTACGCATATCTTCGTGTATTTGACGTCTTGCATGAGATAACCCTTAAATTCACTTGGTAACCATAAAGATGAGATCGTGACACGTGAATTGGTTAGACAATTAGCAATATGTAATGGACACGTACCACATTGAGTCGATTTGACACTTATGATGAAAGTTGTGACGAATGAGACGAAATGTTAAGTTTGGTAATGCCTTAATGAATGAAATATGATTAATGGATAAATGTCGCATTGTGAAAGGGTGTACGGAGCCCATGAAATCCGGCAGATGGATGAACTCCCTATTTAAACAAGAGGTTGACATTGTGAATTGATTGTGAACGTGGAAATTAATGTAAGACACGGTATACTGGCGAATGTCGACATATGACACATGTGGTATTGAATAAGGGTTAACGAACGGGTTGGTTGGACACGTGGGTACTTTGTGGGCATTTTCACTTGTTTTAGGCATCCGTAGTGTTCCTTGATTATTTCATTCATGATAGTCATCTTCTTGCGCACATACCACTCATTATACACCTAGCGTTAGTAGAAATATTTTCCTACTGGGCTAGTGAGCTCACCCTTTCATTTTCAGGTAACCAGCAAGGAGCATGAGATGGATAAATGCTTAGAGTGTGCATGAATAATTTGAAGGACACATGATCATGGAGTTATTTTATCATCTTTATACTTAGTATTTTTGGAGAGATGATTATGTAACTTCACTTTCTTCAATCTTTTGACAATTTATAACTATGTAATAACTTTAATCCATTTGACACTCATGTATTTGGGTAAGGATACCCGTTGGCTAGAGATACGTTGAACATTGACTATGTTGGGGATTTTGACTTTTCAAAGGTTATATGTATGACTTATGAATTATGATTTATCCTATGTGGATTTGCAATTTTTTCGATTATTAAAAATGAGGGTGTGACAACTGTGAACCCTTCTGATTTGCCGGGTGACGACGATACAATGACCCGTCGTACTTTATCGATGCTCCGCAGCAGAAGATTGTGCCGATGAAGAAAGCCCTAACTCCAGCTCAACCCGCCAAGCCTTTGCCTCTCGCTCAAGCTGGTGAGCTATCAATTCATTTCGTGTCTAATTTGGAGTTTCCAAATCTGATTTTGGGTTGTAAAATGAATAAAGATTGGAGCTTTGCTTGTGTTCTGCGTATAACGAAGCTCAAATCAACTGATAAGCTTCTTGGAGACATTTTATTGTTGAATTTGTTAGTTCCCTGAGTTTGTTTCGAACTAGGTTATAGCAGTACTAAACTATGAAGCTGGGATCCTAATCTGCTTGGCTTAAAACTCGTTTGAAATGTTGGGTTTCTCATTTCTAATTCCTTATTAGCTTTGCAATGTTGGGTTTCTGATTCCATATTAGTAGCTTTTTTTAGTACACATATTATTGTATATAACTCCCTCCAGCTTAAGCTAATTTGTGGATGTCAATCTGATTTTGCACTGTAAAATGAGTTAAGCTTCGAGCTCTACTAGTGTTCTACATTTTTAGAAGATTCAATTGACTGATAGAGATGTTATGAAATAAGGGTTATAGGTGTATGCATATATAGTACTGTTGAAGGGCATTTTTGTCTAAAAATTACCCCAAATAGGGATATTCTCCAAGGCTACAAATAGAATTTTAATTGAAGGGGTGAAACTGGTTAACAGATATAGATGAAGGGGTGTATTTGGGCGCTTTTAAATGTGAGGGGGTCTCTGTATCCCAGAGGCATATATAGATGACGGGGTCTCCATGGAATTTCACCTTTAAAAAACTAAGGTGGTTTTGTTTGGCTACAACTGTACAACATCACGTATATCTATACATTTATATACTCCTACTAAAGTGGTTTCGCTTTGGGAGTAGTACTTATATCTACAATATTTAAACTAAAGTGGCTTTTTTTTGCTACTGACGTACAACATCACGTATATCTATACATTTATATATACTCCTATATACTCGAGTAATGTGTTATCACCATAGTTGTTAAAAACCTATGATACAAGATACATATATCTTACGATTCGTATCGTCTTCCAAAACATCACGTATATCTATACATTTATATATACTCCTAGATACTCCAGTAATTAATGGGTTATCACCATAGTTGTTAAAAACCTATGATACATGATACATATATCTTACGATTTGTATCGTCTCCTTTGGAAAACGATACATATCCCGTCTCGTATCATTTTTGCATAAAAATCCTACAATACATTCGCGTACCCTGATTCGGTACATATCCTACGATTACTTATTGGAAAAAAGTCGGACCTTATTTTAAAAGGCAAAAGCCCAAACGAATTAATCTAAGCCGTCTGATCTAATTATGGCGACATTCAAACTATATGATAAAAGTTCAACCTTAATGTAAGTCTTGAATAAAAGAAAGAATCATAATTCGATTGTGTTTTGTATGAACAATCTGTCTATCTGTACGCATGCACGTGTCTTAACCGTCCATTTCAACAAATCGATGGTTCAGATCTTAATTACTCTTTGACCTTTCAAAGAGCTTTCTTATCGGTCAAAGAGTATGGACCGTTGAAAATATTTTTGGACAGTCAGGATGCTTCGTCCGTGCATGGTACGTACACGGACATGCGTATGCACAGCTTTTTTGTTGTCTGAATCATATAATAGCTCTTCTTTTCTTTCAATAACTAAGGCAGTGGAAAGCCTTAATGTGATAGACCCCATTTGGGAGATTTTAAATTTTGCATCTTAATTTATAACTTTTTTTTTTAAAATGTAAGGTTTGTTGATGTTATTAAGTATAACTTTTTTTAATGGTATATTAATTACTGTATGTTTAACATTGCTGAAGCATAAACTAGATTTTTCATTTTGGCATAAGAAATAAGCCCATAGGTGTAGATATTATTGAAGGAGATATAGTATCTAGTTTATAGAAACTATAGAATATCTAGCTTGTAGAAGCTCTAGAATATTCTTGTGAAATATGAAATATGTAGATTTTCTTGTGAGAATTCGTCACATGTGTATTTCTAGAATTTACTTTTTTCTTGTATGAAAATATCTTCAGACTAGAGCCTTCCATGGAGTAGTATAAATAGAGATGGGTTCTAGCAATTTTGTCTCAAGCCAAAAAAAGTTTGAGTTCAAGTGTATTACATGCAAATACTCTAATTCCTCACACTTATCTTAAGTATTTCTCCATTTTCCAAAACCTTGTCCAACTAAACTTTAGAAACTCCTACTCTTCCAACATACGAATCTAAAGATACGCGATACGTATCCCGATACGATTTGTACAATGAAAAAAATAATACACGATACAATTTGAAAACATTGGTTAGTGGGTTGAATGTTCAGACTTTTGACTATTTGGTTGATGGCATTCACATAGGGAACTTGGGCTATTTACACATCTGATAGAGCAGTCTTGGAAGTTCTCATCTCTTTTGCCCCTCTTCTCGCTCTTGCTCTTCATTCACTATGCCTCAAACCCATTCCCAACGTAAACCTTATTTTACACACTCTCTCTCTCTCTCTCTTCACTATCCTTGGCCGATTTTTCTCTTCATCCCGAAGAAGAAGAATAAGAAGGGGAAGAGTTATTCTGAGGGAATTCACACATCACTATTGAGATAACCAATCTAAAGATTTGGTTGAAGTGGAGTGTGATTTCCGTTGGATTGCCACTTACTCTTTTGGTTGTTCGGTCCACAATTTAGAGGGCCCCAAACATTCTTGGTTCATTCCATTGTTAAAAAAAAACCTACCCTATTTGTTTCCTAAAGGCCTGACGCATCTAAATTTTGGGGTATACATAGGAGGTGATATTGAATTTGAAAGCACTCTAATCTCAGCTAACCCTACTCTATTTGAAACCCTCGCCAAGAAGACCTAGCTTCTTACTTTGCCGCACCAGTTGCTCCAACAAAGTGATATATCATGGTACTTCACCTCTAAATTATTTATGTCCTTTGTTTTCTCCCTACTTTAAAGTTTACATACCAACTCGAATTTGATTTTCTAGGATCCTGATATGAAAATGGCGAGTTCTTCAAAATGTAATGAGTCATCAGGTTATGATAGTGATCCAACGAACATTCCTACCGGTGCAGAGGTATCCATAAATTTGATTATTACACGAATCTGTTGGTTTTGCGTCTTCGTTTGTTTTCGTGTTAATCTGTGAGATTAAATCTCGATTTTGATTTAGTGGAAAAACAATGTAATGGGGTGTGGTCATTAAAGTAATGGGGTGGTGTTTTATGTTTTAACTTTTTCTATTTCAAGTGGGAAAACAAGTGAAATAATATCAGTAAAACGAGGAGGAGGGGGAGGAAATGTTTAACCAAGAAGAAGAGGAAGATCAATTGAAGAAGAGAAGAAGAGGACCTCGAGAAAATAGAAAAAAAGAAGAAAAGAAGAATATCTTTAGTTATAAAATAAAATATGCTACATAACAAAAGGAAATAAATGAAACAAACAAAACACATGCACAAACACACACCTGCCCACAAAAGACACCACCACAAGTCTAATTGATAGACTAGAACTTGCAAACAATGGGGATTACAAGAGCACATAAGAGAATTGCAAGCTAAAAATAGAAATAAAGCCCGTTAAAACACATAAATGAATGACATGAGGACACTTGGTGATGAGACCATTGTAGAGAGGAAAGACCCTTAGAAGGTTGCGTGAACTAAGTAATGGCCTCAACACTTGCTTAACAGACTTTCATACACTTCAACACAACTTCTCTAAGAAGAAACTCTAATTGAAAAAAAAAATCTAGACATCTGTAAATCTTTGCGCCATAAACACAAAACCATACTTATTAATATACAATCAGCTTGGACCCTACAGCATGGCAATATGTTTCAAAGTTAAAAACCACAACAATGTAACAATCCAAAACTATTGATTTCAATAACATAAATGACAGCCAAGGCCATTCTAAAGATTACTTCAAGATCAAGATCTTTCGTGTGAATACATCTTCTTCTTAACAAGTGAATACTATTGGATGGAGACACATTAACACAACTATTTGCAGTATTCTGCAAAGCTCAAGCACCCTCAGCAGTATCATGGTCAACCATAGATTCAGAAGAACTAGAAGTGCCATCAGCCCAAACTAAACCACTTTTGGTAAACTACATGCCAAACAATAAAAAGCACATTAGATAGTCAGGATAAAAATGAAATTGAACTATTTAAGAAACCTAAATTAGCTCCAAAATAAAATAATACCTTGATTTGGAGGCAGTAAGCACATCGTGGTTTATGGGAGTAATAATTTGAGCAAATAATTAAAGCTCTGGCAAGTTTCACAAGTGTACCAACTAATTTGATAATTCTCTATAACATAATGAAAGGGACCCATCCATTAGGTAATCCCTGGAATCAAAGGTGTTTTTCACCATAGAACAACACCTACAAGACCCATCCATTTCTAGATGACAAAGCAGCCTTCTAATTTCAAAAATCCTTTCCTAAAACATTAAGAATACCCAATTACCAAATGCTGCAACCAAACTGAAGGATCAGGAAATAAGATAAGCATTAATGGAATTAACGAAATACCTCAGGATCGCCCCCCGATTAAGAGTCATCCGCAGCCCTAAGAAATTTGTTGCAAATGATTGCAGCTCCAACAGCTTGAAGAGAGGTTCTAAAAACCAAGATTTGGTACTTCACCTCTGAATTGTTTATGTCCTTTCAAAATTTTCTTTTCTTTTGTTTTCTCTCTGCTCTAAAGTTTACATACCAACTAGAATTTGATTTTCTATGATTCCGATATGAAAACGTGAGGAAATCTTGGTTTATGTCCTTTCAAAATTTGGTTTATGTACTAAATCTTGGTTTTTAGAACCTCTCTTCTGGCTGTTAGAGCTGCAATCATCTGCAGCAAATTCTTTTGGGCTGTGGATGACTCTCAATCGTGGGGTGATCTTGAGGTATTTCGTTAATTCCATTAATGCTTATCTTATTTCCTGATCCTTCAGTTTGTTTGTTGCATTTGGTAATTGGGTATTCTTAATGTTTTAGGAAGGGATTTTTGAAATTAGAAGGCTACTTTAATGGATGGGTCCCCTTCATTATGTTATAGAGAATTATCAAATTAGTTGGTACACTTGTGAAACTTGCCAGAGCTTTAATTATTTGCTCAAACTGTTACTTCCATAAACCACGATGTGCTTACTGCCTCCAAATCAAGGTATTATTTTATTTTGGAGCTAATTAGGTTTTTTAAATAGTTCAGTTTCATTTTTATCCTGACTATCTAATGTGCTTTTTGTTGTTTGACATGTAGTTTACCAAAAGTGGTTCACTTTGGGCTGAGGGCACTCCTAGTTCGGAGGCTGATGGCACTTCTAGTTCAAAGGCTGATGGCTCTACTTCTTCTAATTCTATGGTTGACAATGATACTGTTGTGGATGCTTGAGCTTTGCAGAATACTACAAATAGTTGTGTCAATGTATCTCCATCCAATGGTATTCACTTGTTTAGAAGATATATCCACAAGAAAGATTTTGATCTTGAAGTAATCTTTAGGATGGCCTTGGCTGTCATTTTTGTTATTGAAATCAATAGTTTTAGTTCATTGCTGTGGTTTTCAACTTGAAACATATCGCCAAGCTGTAGGGTCCAAGCTGATTGCATATTAATCAGTATGGTTTTGTGTTTATGGTGCAAAGATTTGCAGGTGTCTAGGTTTTTTTTTCAATTAGAGTTTCTTCTTAGAGAAATTGTGTTGAAGTGTATGAACGTCTGTTATGCAAGTGTTGATGCCATTACTTAGTTCACGCAACCTTCTCAGGGCCTTTACTCTCTGGAATGGTTTCATCACCATGTCAGAGTGTCCTTATGCCATTCCTTTATGTGTTTTAACATGCTTTATTTCTATTTTTAGCTTGCAGTTCTCTTCAGTGCTTTTGTAATCCCCATTGTTTGCAAGTTCTAGTCTATCAATTAGTTTTGTGGTGTTGTCTTTTGTGGGCAGGTGTGTGCTTGTGCATGTGTTTTGTTTGTTTCATTCCTTTTGTTATGTAGCAGATTTTATTTTACAACTAAAGATATTCTTCTTTTTCTTCTATTTTCTCAATTATTTTTGTTGTTGTTTTCTCAGTTATAACTAAATAAAATTTGTTTTTGTATTTGTTGTTGTTGTTTTTTGTTCTTCTTCTTCTTGTGATGATCTTATTCTCGAGGTCATCTTCTTCTCTTCTTCAATTGATCTTCCTCTTCTTCTTGGTTAATCATCTCCTCCCCCTCCTCCTCGTTTTACTAATATTATTTCACTTGTTTTCCCACTAGAAATCGTAAAAGTTAAAACATAAAACACCACCTCATTACTTTGATGACCACACCCCATTACATTGTTTTCCCACTTGAAACCCACCTCGCCCTTTATAGAAAAATTAGTTGGTGGTCTTGTGCTCCAATACTCCTAAACACTACATATTTCTCTGGATTACACCATTAAGTGTATGAACTCCACAAAAATGTGTGGTGATGAGGGTGTTGGGGCACCACCTGGCCAAACCCTGTAAATTGCAATTGTATAAGTTCTTGAGTTTCTTTTTATGGTGAAACTAGAAAAAAGATTATTAGTACATAACCTTTTGATATCTTCTACTATTTTTTTAGTTGAAAAGCTTGTTGAGCTTTTCATGTGTTCTTTTGTCGAAATTGATTGTCAATTGTCATTACTATTGTTTTTTTTTTTATCTATAGTAATTGATAAGAGAATTTATACTTGTGAATGACCCTACATATCCAAAATTCTGGAGTCGCCACTACCTAGGCAGATAGACTCCTCAATTGTACACATGAAATATACTTTTTATATACGTATGTATAGATTTTGTGTAGAAACACTAAATATACTTCTTTTCCTTGCCATTAATTTCCTAATCTAAAGCTCATTCCACCACCCTATTATTTCACTTCATGATTAATTCCCTAAACTTCTATATATGATAACCTATTCCTAAAATTTCAATACATTACACGTACAGCTTAGTCAATTGATTTTCTAATTTTTTTATTTGATAAAAAATTTCCTAATCTAATACTTTATTTCACGGCCCTATTCCTTTACTAACTGGTATTTTCTCTTCTTCTTTAGTTGGTTGATGTTAGCGAGTTTTGGTATTTTAATAGAACTATGACTTTTGGTTTAAATAGTTTATGGAGATGATATCTTAATTTCAAGAGAATCGTGGTTTAAAACCGTAACCGAACCGTATACTAATTGTTTGGATTGGTTTGGTTATATGAATTTTATGGGTTTGTTTGGTTCGCCAAATTTATAATCCTTAAATAGTGGTTTGGTTCTTGAATTATTATAGAAAACAATAGTAAATTCAACTTTTTTCAATGTTAGTGGGGAAACCTTTTAAACACACTTCAAAAAAAAAAATCATGGTAAGCAATGCCAAAATAATTGAAAAAAAACGTTTGCGCAAAGATTAATTAATAAAGCTAATATATATTTACCCAAAAAAAAAAGCTAATGTATTTACTAGGAAAGATACTTACATAAACTAACCAAACAAATCAATTGCTTGAATTGTCTCAAGGATCATTAAGTCTATGACCAATGCAATACACAATAACTCAAATACCAATGCTTAAAAATCTTGATCCAATGAAAAGAATATCTCTTTTTTAAAATTTTATTCCTAACTCGCTAAATTTTTATTGCGTTGTGGGTTCTACCGGCAGAGAGATAGAAACAAGTACAATGCATATAGCCATTAATTGTTCAACCATTTTTGAAATTTGACATAATGCATTATAGAGTTTCAACTTTCAAATAGTTAGTGGTGGCTATTGTTTGCATTAGACATCTCATTTTGCTAGTGTAATAGAATTGGTCTAATTTTTGAAATAAAAAGATGGACAACTGTAGGGGTTGTTCTCCAATGGATTTTATGAAGCTTTCATAAAATCATACCCTTGATTTTATCCATTCTGCAAAAGATTTCATAAAATCTCCCATTTTTTAATGCAAAAATGGGTCAAAAATGGGAGATTTTATGAAATCTTTTGCAGAATGGATAAAATCAAGGGTAGTATCATTTTATCAAATCTTCATAAAATCCATTGGAGAACAACCCTCAGTGATTAAAGAGAAAATAATTTACAAAAACCATTTAACAAGGCAAAATGCAAAATAAAACAAAACAAAAAAAGAAATTCAGTGGGGGCAACCCCTTACACTTCCTCTGCCCGGTGCGTTCTGTCATGTGATTTGTTGAGGTGGTGTTAAAAAATGATTTTTAGCCAATATGGGCTTCTTTTTTGTTTTTGTTTTTTTTGGCAGCATCATGGAAACTACATTGATGGTGTGAAGGTTTTTTTTTGAAGATTGCAAGGAAAGGTTTGTTGTGTCCCATCATCTGTGGTTTTGTTATGTTGGTGATGGGTGTTGTTTTGAAGGTGTCAATTGATCTTTTGATTCCAGGCTCCCTCTTGTAGTTGTTCAAGGAGTTTGATCGTGTAGAAGGTGAGAGATATTGGGTTGGAATATACAAGAAATATTTGGAGAGGGATGAGAATAGTTAATTATTAGATTGAAGAGATTAGTTGGAAATCTGAACTGGTGAAAGAACAACACAAAAAGTAGGAAGAAATCCTTGGCATGATTTACTTCCTCCAAATGAACAAGGGTCAAGAGTGATTGCTCTCTAGAAAGAAGGTTTCTCTCTCTAAAATCACTCTTGGGATTGGGCAATCCCCCTTTTATTTTCGGGAAATTAATATACTTTTAATTTAAATATAGGATTCTGTGGTTGTTCACTACAAGAAAACATATCTTGACAAGAGAATTTTCGTAATTAAATAAATGTTTTTCCTCGCAAAAGTAAAAGGCGACGAAAAAATTCGTCGCCCACTTTCGTCACCAAATGATTCACACCATAGACCTGGGTGACGAAAGTTTAGTTCATTGCCAATATTTGAAAGTTTTGGCGGTGAAATTTGATTTCGTCACCAAAAGCGACTAAACTAAAAAAAAAGAATTACCAAAAGTAGGCATGTCTTTGGCAGTAGCAATGGATGTATTTGAGGAAATATCTATTGTTTTATTTGACATGGGCTTCAACAGGCCACACAGATCTGTGTATACGAACTTGAGCAGCTTCTGAGCTCTCCAGTTGACTTCTTTTGCAAAGATGGTTTGATGATACTTTCTGATAACACAATTTTCATAGACTTATTACCCTTTCAAATCCTATGATTGAGGAATCGAGGATTCTACGCTTAGTGTGATTAAAATGGTGATTCGGAGAGAGACATAAACAGAAGCCAACAAATAGTTGTCTTGTCACGCCCTCAATTTTAATAAACCAAATATAAATAATTTCAACGTAGGACTAGTCAAAAGTCAACCGATTACCTAGAATAGTCGAAGTCAAACCAAAAATACACATCTCTCCTCAAAAGTCAGCGAGCTCTAACTAGGGTACCCATACCCCAAATGCATAAGTATCAACTTTCATGGTTATTACATAGACCAATTTATCAAAAGATTTCAAGGTAGAAGTT
>JAXBDA010000253.1:0-99541 GCA_036023075.1 Gaultheria prostrata | reverse complement strand
ATATATATATATATATATATCGGGACGGACATAGGATCGAATGCAGGTTGGGAAAGCACTGCAACAAAATTTTAGAATTTGTATGTTCATCTCCAGGTCGAGTGGACACTACAACAAAATTTAGAATTTGTAAGGATTGTATCATTAGGTGTTAGAATTTCATTCGTATATGACAAATATTGTCTGTAATTTTCCTTCAATTTTTATTTTATTTTTAACAGTCCTTCAATTAGTTGACGTAGGAAAATGATTTGCGTATAGAATTCCTAGGCAGAAGTATAATTTAGAACGATGTTTGAGGTTGGCCAAAAATTAATTTTACTTCAAAAAGACAGTACTGAGTATTAAAAAATCTTTTGTCGCGAGGAAAGGATCATTAGAAAAGCAAGAAAATAGGAACCGAAATTAAAGAAAATTCAGATAAGACGACACTAAAGACAATAAAGACAGCTGTTTCAAATTATTTCCTAATAATTGGTGGTGTAAATCCCTGTAATTATTTATACATAGTTATTCTACTATACAAGCAGCTTGCAAATACACATTGAAAAATCGAGTCTGATTTTATAGTGAAAAGTGGTGTGAGCCGTGAGAAATCAGAAATTGGTCTGATATTTGCGTCGTACTTTCTGAATTTTGCATACATATTATTTTTGTTGCCTGCCATTACCCATATGACAATATAAAAAGTGGAGGAGTAGAAATTTTAATTGAGTTTAATTATGTGATTTTCCAATAGAAGCTATGGAGAGGACGATGGAGTAGTGGGCTGGCCACCCATTAAGTCCTGGAGAAAGAAGCTTTGCCAGCAGAATAGCATTTATGGTGGTGGTGGTGGTGGTGGTGGTGAATCGAATTCCACGTTTGTGAAAGTGAAGATGGAAGGAGTGGTAATAGCAAGAAAGGTTGACTTAAGCCTCCATCACTCTTATGAAGAACTCCAGGATACCTTGGTTGACATGTTTGGGAAAGGTGAGTACCTAAATAATTGGCTCTGCTTAATTTCCTCCCATACTCATTGTCGAGTTTCTCTATATATTGAATTGAATTGGGAATGTTTGTGAGTTTAATTTGACATGGTTTATGGCTGGTGGACGGTGAGATTAGTCTCCAAGATTAGTTGAGGTGAGCCGTGAGCGCAAGTTAGCTCGGACACCCGGTTAAAAAAGGAAAAATGTTTATAATTTTAGGTCATGTCAACCTGGGATTGATGTATTGGGGATTTAATTATCTCTGGCATTGCTTGGGCACAGGTCAGGAAAATATGGAGGCTTATAAGCTCACTTATCAAGACAGAGAAGGGGATTGGCTGCTTGCAGGAGATGTACCTTGGTGGTATGTGTGTAGCATTTGTAGTTGATTAAACTTTTCTATCATTCTTATTTTGAATGTTGTACTGGTGCACATGCGTACAGGAGCATTTTTCCAAGTATGCCATTGATGCATGATTTACCAACAAAAGAAAAAAAAAAAAAAAAAAAACCATGTCAATTTTGTGTTATTTGAATTCGACATTCTGTATTGAATTTGTTTACAAATCTTAATTCTAAAAGTGCCCATAATTACATATTCTAAATCACTTTTCTTTGCAGTTCTTTCATCCAATCTGTGCAGCGTCTGAAACTACTAAGGAGCATGGAGTAATAGAAGGGGAAGGATATTCAATACAGCTTAATTTCTGTCTCTCTTTTTGTTTAAATGCTAAATACTGTACTAAAATTAGCCCTGAGACCAACATAGCTGGAAGTGTTAACGTTTCTTTTAAGTTTTTGTTAACCAAAAAAGGAAATGAGTAGATTCTCAGGCAGTATTCCAAACTGCTAATGCATACTTTATATACTTCTTGTTTTAATATTTTCCCTTTTTTGTTTAATTCCTTAATCGCAAAATTTATTTTACTTCCATTTAGTTTGCCTTGTGTGCGATTTACCTCCCTCATAATATGGGTGAAAGAAAAAATCAGTAAACGAGACCGAAAACTGAACCCATCTGGTGATATGGTTTGGTTTCTAGAGGTAAATGATTTGGTATGGTTTGAGTTTTAGTCAACCCCAATGTTGGAATTTGGGGCCAGGGTCGGGGTCGCCCATGTGGGCATGACCCGATGACCCATTTATTATAGAGTCTTATCTTTTCTAGGAGATAAGATACAAGAAGTTGAAGTGATCATATTCTCTTAGGATTATAGGACTTCGAAAGCATCTCAGATGCTCACTCTATATAACTCATGCAGCATATATAGGGATACAAGATTATCAGTTATTGAGTTCTACAAAACTCTCTCCCTAGTTTTCTCTTTCTACCATTAAAGAGCGATTCGAAACTTTTGCACCGTGGAACCGAGGAATTAAGGGCGATTCGAAACATAGTATCACTCCATCGCAGGAGATAGAGTATGTGATCAGAGTATGTAATCCATCCACCAAAATATCATAAAAGTTCGCTAAAGGTAATCTGATCCACCTGTTTCTGCATTCATTATTGATTGTTAACACCCAAAAAAAATCGGTTTGGTCAGGTTCCCTGCCCTCCAATCTACCCTAAGTTTTTTTCCATTACAATACTCTCCTTTGATCTTGGACATTGGTAAAGTTCACTGCTTAACCGGAAAAAAAGGGTCAAACCAACCCACACCGACTAATCCGGACCATTATAATATGGTTTAATTTGGTTTGTAAAATGTCCAAACCAACATATACGATTTGATTTGGAAAAGTGTATAAGCCGGACCAAATCGAACTCTTTTGGCCCCTAGAAAATAAGCAAATGCTCCTTTTATGGTCTTCGCCCATTTGGCAAGAATTATTAGGCTTGTTTTATATCTGATCAGTTTGCTACATTTGGGCCTCATATTTTTGCCCCCAAAACCAATATCATCCAAAACTACCTGGGCCTTATTGGGCCATTTACAAGCTCACTTGAATCTGTCAGCGTATCGAAAGCGGACGACTGAACCCACCATCTGGGCAAAATGGTCTTTTGACCCTATTGTCCGATCACGTGGTGGGTTTTCCACTATCTGTAAGCCACGTGATTCGACGACTTCCACATCCAAAAATATTTGGTGTTTTAATGGGGAATATTTACCCTAGAATGCACCCCATGGTATTTCTGCACCCTGTTTGGTTGGGTTTTCAAAACCGGTTTTTGAAAACCTACACTTTGTTCGGTTTTCCCAAATGGTTTCCAAAGTTATCAGAAAAGCACCCACATGCAATACTTTGAAAACCAATTTTTAGGTCTTTTTTCAAAAAGGGTTTTCGAAAACTGGGTTTGGAAACCCATCCGAACAAGGCCCTGATATACTATAGTGAAATGACCAAACACGTCACGAGGCATTCGCCATTATATAGGAAGCGCGGTCCATTAAACAAATCAATTTATTTTACAAAATGATAAAAAAAATCTTTCACACTAATTAAAACTACCGTTCGTAAAAAACTTATTCGAACTTAAGCATATTTTACAGAAACAAGAATAGTTGTCATTTTCGATCTACTAGTAATGAGATTATCGGCGAACTATTTAAGGCAATGGTATAAAAAAATTATATGTTCATTCATCAGCAAAAATTTGATTTATTGTTGAAGACCAATTAATATCAAGAATTCTAGGTCAAAAGGCTGAGAGCATGTATTCAAAAAGCCGGCATAGGGCGGTTTTCATTGGCAGAACTAGTTAGGATCAACGGATTTACGGAGAATCCAATCCCACACAAGTTTTAAATATGTTGTTAGTACTATTATTGTACAAGAGTACTATGATTTTGGGTATTATTCATATAATTTGGACCCGGGTCTCTTACAAGCAGGAGATTGTTTCTTTTACTACCGATGGTGGAAGCCTGGTGGGCAAGGTGTCTCACATTCTCAGGAGAGACTCGGTTTCGAGCCTTGCCAGTGACAAGGGATTGTGGGGATACTTATGTCCACTTGTACCTAGATAGTGCCGTGGTGATAGCTTGTTCTCACAAAAAGTAGCTATGACTTGAAACCGGGCATTCCATTGACGGGTCGGGAGCTCCTATGGTCACACCCAAGGATTACTACGCTGGTTCTCTACCCCCTCCCACCCTTTTCCTGATCAATTTTGAAATGTCATTAATAGTGAAAGTGGATGAAAAATTCACGGAGGGAGTATTAATTACACAACATTATTATGCTCAATAAATTACCCTATCAAAGGACATAAATGAACCCTTGATATAAATGAAACTCACTTCGTAATCATTATTCCAAATATATGTTTTTATTTATTTTTGGACATGAACTCACTTCGTGATTAGTAGCTTTGTTCATTATTAGTACGAGGCTTCATTAACTGGAACACTTCGTAAACTCCAAGGTCCTTTGCGCAGACAATCTTTATCTCATCCATATCTGGCCACTCTGTCTTCGCGCGCCGGTCCTCCCTCTGTCACTGGAGGCTCCGAAGTCTTCTCTCTCTCTCTCTCTCTCTCTCTCTCTCTCTATAGCTCCGACATTCTGGTCCGCGAACAAACCCAGAACACATACGTACAATACGAGGTATATAATTACACAAAACGTGATGTAGACTGATGAATTTTCGCCGCTGTTGATTTCACGCGTCTTCTCCAGGTTGAGTTAGGTAAAACTGTTATTACCATCCTTTTTGTTTATCCGTTACTAATTTCGATTTACTGTTCTTCTAATTGATTCCTAATTATGTGGAGATTCGGATAGGGTTCTTGTTTCCTTACGCTATTTAATTTTGTCCTATTTGTATTTTCGCGTTCTTCTTGTGGGTTTGATTTGGTTTGAAGGTAGAAGTTGACCAAATGATGATTTGGGTTTTAATCAATATGTTTTTGGATTGGGTTAATGAGTGCTCAATTTGTCTGTATTGGGTAATTCATAAAAGGAAACATGAGGATCTGATTAGAAAAAGATAATCTTTGAGTTTTGTGAGCTTAGGTCTTTTTCTTTGTGGAGACGTGTTGTTAAGATCCGTTGCATTGATTGTATATACTTACGCTACGAGTTATTTATACAATTTTGATTGTATTGAACCGAATCGATATGGAAAGCCTTAAACTGCCACTTACAAAAGAGATTATCAACATCCAGCTGACATTATTAAAATTTAAGAGAAAAAAGAAGAAGAAAATATCGGCCGCTTCTTCTATCTAAACAACAGAACATATCTGGTTATTGGCATGGCGGCGCCATTAAAATCAGGGACGGAGCTATATAGGGGCCAGGGGTGTAAGAACGAATTTTCATTTCGAGAATACTAACTTGTGGTGAATGATACCGTGCAATAATGATTGCGTTCGTCGAGTGATATGATAACAACAATACTCGAGAGTAATTTTTTACTTTATCAAAACCATCTCATTAAAACCCAAATTACTTGATTTAGTCTTGAAAAAATCATCGTAGTATCGTACCAAGATTTCTTTCATTATCCGGCCCCCGCCTCTGATTAAAATGACCATTAGGGAAATTGGAATCATTACAGGAATAAAACTTGAGTTTCAGCTCTACTGTTGGGAAACTGTGGGGGATTTTAAGTGGAATTGGATCTAAAGTCAACTATGAGACCAGCTATGGGGTACAGACTACAAAAAAGCACAATTTTGCTGATACTCGATCATCCATGAGTAGAAAAGAACCTTGTTGTCTGAAGCTGAGATTCGGGAATGTGAACCAGAGTCCTTTCGACAAGGATTTATTATTTCATGCCCATGTAAGATTCTGGCAAAGGTCACAACTTTCTGATTGAAAGTGGGGTTGGCACTTATTCTTTTTATACCTAACATGGATTCATCTTTGGAAGTATGGGGATATTGGCTATATAGTAATTAATGCAAATTTAGTAGATTGCCTTCACTTAGTATGCAAAGTGGACACTGTTATGTGGATTTTCTAGGAGTACATCTTAGGGCTTAGGGGATTCCAAACTCAATGGTGCATCTATTGTGGCATGCTGTCCTTAAGTTTAAGGGCTTTGGTTGTTTGAATTGTGCTCAATTTGTTGGTTGGTATTTCGAGTATCTCACATCAATGCACTAATAGTAAGGACCAAGGATGCTATCAGTGCATTGCTAAATAGTGCATGAAAATACCATCTGAAATGCTGCTTCCATGCCCATGTCCTTTCCTATTATTCATCTTATCTTGAAGGCCCTGAAAAGTACATGAATACGTATGACTTACCCTTATCTATACGTGAATGTTCTCTCTCCTTGTTGAGTAGAATAATCTTGATCTAACCATACTAACTGTATTAGATATTGCACAGTATACTTAAGAGTTAGCTTATCTCTGGTTGGTAGTTTGTGATATGAAATTTACTACCTTGGATTTGTCGAAACACATATAACTTTATAAGTTTTGTTCCTATGTACTCCTCATCGAGACGTTCTTGTTGATTTTCTCTATGTATTCCCATATGAAATTTGTATGAGCAATCCTTGCAGTACCATTATAAGTCATTGTGTTTCGTCTTAATCTAATAGACTCTCGGATCATGTCAGGGGTACGTTTTCTTACCCTACGAAACTTAGTCCCTCATGGCTGAGGAAAGGATTGAGCTGCAGTAACCATGCATCAATCATGTATGTCCAGGTCAGAACTATGCATCTAATCTCATCCACTTTTTGACATTGAGTTTCTTTTTGTTTGAATATGAGTATCTGCACTTGTTTTTGGCTTATTTATTCATCCATTAATCCAAAGAACAAGTATAATAAGGCTTAGCTAGCTTGAAGAGCAGAGCACTTATTTTCAAATCAATGAATCATTTTAACAGACATAGTGTGTATTTGGGAGTATGAACAACTACGGTTGGTTGTACTAGCGTATTCGTGATAGAAATTACCAAACATCTATATAAGCTGATTGATTTGGGACATTGCTTCCGTTTGTGATGGGGTAAAAAACTAGTAACATCCGTTAGTTGGTCAAAAGTCAAACTGTACTTGGATTTGGATAGTCAGTGGCTCACAGCCAAGAAAGTGACAGTGTCTCCTTTAAAGTTGCTCTTAATGTTGGAATAGCTTCTGGCCCTTTCATGGAACCCGGTTTTTGAACCCCATGAGCCTTCATGGAACTCGTTAAGCATCCATGACGAGTGTAAACAGGGAGTAGGATTTTTTCAGTGAGCTATGTGCCTGAACTGGTGCTAAATAGTGAGAACTTTAATCCCTCCTCCTGACAATCGCTGCACATTTTCTACTCCAAGCCTTTGAATGCTGTTACATAAGGAACTCTCGTATTTACAGAGTGAGGAACCAGGGAAGCCGAACACAATGGAAATACTGAGCCGGAGGGCTTTGGGAAAAGGTATCTGACATTTCTCTCGCTTGCAATGTACAGAAGAAGTTAGAAGCATCCATTTTATACGTACATACAGAGTGAGCAATTGTTAAAATTTCAATTTTAGAACACCATCAACTAGACAAAAGGAAGCTTATTTTATAGCAAAGCGAAGGCTTCTCTTTGTCCTGATAAAAAACATGCAAACTAAACTAAGCATTGCGTCTCAATTTAATGGAGTTGGCTACATGGAAAACGAACTTCTTCCAAAAAGATGCGTATATCAGACTGTAAACTTTTACTTTCTAAAGACTGCTTGTTAACGTGACTGAAAAGTAAACACTTGCATAAATGATTCTGCTCCTAGCCTCTCTAACCCACTCAATTATGCAGGTGGTCATTATAGGTAGAACCATGATTGGTGACCCCCTTGTTTGTTGCTTCTCCTCGTGACCAGTCCTTCACAACATGGCCCCAAGACCTCCACGCCTCACCTACAGGCGATCTCCTCGCAAGTTTCTTGTCATTCTACTCCTCATTCTTGTCCCAAGTTCAATAATTGCAATTTTCCTCCACCTTCAGAAGATCTCATACTTTTTCCGCCCTCTCTGGGACAAGCCGTTACCCCCCTTCGAGCACCTACCCCATTACTACGCCGAGAACATCTCTATGAACCACCTCTGCCGTCTCCATGGCTGGTCCCCCCGCTCCGACCCCCGCCGCGTCTTCGATGCCATCATCTTTAGCAACGAGCTCGACTTGCTCGAGATCCGGTGGCGTGAACTAAACCCCCATGTCACGAAATTCGTAATCCTCGAAGCCAACACCACTTTCACCGGCATTCCGAAACCCCTCTTCTTTGCTTCCAATCGAGACCGGTTTTCCTTTGTCGAGGGAAAAATCGTCCATGGCGTGTTTCAGGGTCGCACTCCGCATCGCGGAGACCCGTTTTTGGTCGAGTCAGAGCAACGTGGGTCCATGAACCAGTTACTTATTCGGGCAGGTATTTCCCATGGAGACCTAGTTATTATGGCGGATACCGATGAGATACCCAGCCTCCACACTATTAAGCTTCTTCAGTGGTGCGATGGGATACCACCGGTATTGCACCTCGAGCTGAGACAGTACTTGTACTCATTCGAGTTCCCTATTGACTACAGCAGCTGGCGGGCCACGGCTCAAATTTATGGGCCAGGGACCCATTACCGGCACACGCGCGTAACCGATCTTATTCTCTCTGATGCCGGATGGCATTGTAGCTTTTGCTTCCGTCATTTGAGGGAGTTTGTGTTCAAAATGACGGGGTACAGCCACGCGGACAGAGTGAGGCACAAGGAATTTCTGGATTACACTAGAATCCAGAAACTGATATGCGATGGAGATGATCTTTATGATATGTTACCAGAGGAGTTTAGTTTCAGGGAACTAATCAAGAAGATGGGACCGATACCCAAATCAGCTTCCGCAGTTCATCTTCCAGCTTACTTGTTAGAAAATGCAGAAAGGTACAAGTTTCTTCTCCCTGGTGGCTGTTTACGAACATCTTAATTTGTATTACCAGTTGTAGGCTATACAAGATTTTCCCACTTGAATTATTTCCGGGGTTGCCTTTTGTACTCAAACCCTGGAATTTTTCGTACTATTTGTCAGGACTTCAGTTGTCAGATGAAAATTTTGTTTTTGTTTACACTCTTTAATCTTTGTACTCTATCAAAATGAACCACGAGAATAGACACCCAGATGAAGTTCTGTATTATTGGGTGTAGCTGAATTAGATGGAACAGTTATAAGTTATGGTTGATTGGTTTTGGTGATGGGTTTCAAATGAAAAAAAAAAAAAAAGGAAGCGGAAACGATATGGGATATCCAGAATACTCACGCTTAGATGGCAAAATACTTTATTCCATAACCATTGACAAGTTGCCGTTTTTGCCCCCCTTTCATGTTATGATTTTGAGGCCGAAACTTTAAAATCTTATTGCATCTGTTGAACAATAGCATTGATTCTGAAATATTTGAGAGGATCTGCTAAATCAAGTTGTAGTTGTTAGTATCTACATTTATCCGTTTGGGCCTTTTGCTTGCCTCTCTCTCTCTCTCTCTCTCTCTCTCTCTCTCTCTCTCTCTCTCTCTCTCTCTCTCTCTCTCTCTCTCTATTTGGTTCTATCATTACTTGTGACTAAGTTATAATCAATCTTTTACCTCCTTTTTTGTGAAGACACCGATTTTTGTAACTCGATAGAGGATTTATATTACCGAGCACCAGATATTATGACGGAGATTCGTTTAGTACGTTCATTGGTGGGCGGAAGGGGTGCAGGCAGGTTCACGGCGCTCTCAAACTCAAAACATTTTTGTGTTTGAAACCATCTTTATCAAATTTCTGCTTCTGTAACTGGTAGAGTTTCTATCAGATCTGAAGCTCTGCTTATGAACTTTGGCTATGTGCCTTTATCTTTTGTCTATCAGGCATGTGATAGTAGTCAGTGCTATATCTGTGATGCTTTTGCTACACATGCATTGCAGCAAACTCCTAGCAGGTCATTGATTTAAATTGCATGTAGCCAACATTGGCCAGCTATGCATAGCCAGAGCTTTTTACCATTATACTTACATGTATAAATATAAATTTTTGGATCGTCTTCTGCCCAATGCGGTACCCCTGTTAGGTTGAGCGAGTGCCCACCTACCGCGGCCTTTCTTTTTTTCCCTACAAGATGGTACTAAGCTTCAAGATTACAATCCTATCAAGAATGAAATTTTCAGCTACTACAACAACAGAACCCATCAAATCTCTAATCATTGGGGATATGGGCGGGGATAATTGGAGATAGACCCTTTGGCAAATTTTCAGCTACTAAATAGGGGAAAAAATTAGTGAGGTGCTAGCTATGATTTGGTTCAACCTACTTTCTTAGTACAAGACTCCTGTTATATTCAACAACGAAGTGTCGATATCAATTCTTATAGAGTCAACAATTCATATGTGATTTCACGCCGACTTTAATTGAACTTCTAGCTAGCCGACTTTAATTGAACTTCTAGCTAATGGACGTTGGTATGCAGAAAATGAGTCCTTAGGAATTAATTGAGATATGCATAAATAGATTCGGACACTCTCAAAAGATAAATGTAAATGAAGTAATGTAAGCTAGGCACAAGAGTACAAATTATTGTTTATGAGTTACCCAAGTTCACAAGAGATTATTATTTTTTTATTATTTTTTTTTTTTTGAAGAGAAGTGCAATAGATTATCATCAGAAATGCTATGGCACTAACTAATATGCAAATTATTGCACTAAATGCTCATGTGATACTATTTTAGTAGATGAGTCTATACATGCATTCAATAATGTGTTAACATCATAGCGTCATATGTACATTTAATATAACAGTTTGTATACTAATTAGTGCTTGTAGCATTACTCGATCATTATTCACTCTCTTTGAACAAAGCCGCACTACTTTTTGCAAAAGGATAAATCTTTTCCTTTTACTAAAAAAAAAAAAAGAAAGGAGTTGCAAAGGAGGGATGAAAGTGATGTGCTAATAGTAAAAGGCTAAAAAGGCATACAAAAGTAAAACTTGGTGCCAAAGAAGTATGCCAAAAAAGCAGGGAACGTTATTGGGGGCCACATGTGCATTTGAGAATCTAAGGAAACTTCAGTGAAAGTAGTCTTACAAAATTCCTTTTTGGTGCTCAAGAAATATTTTTCCGTCACCCATACTACTATCTGTAGAAGATTTCATCGCACTAATATTAGGACCGAAGCTAAGATCACATCATTTATAGGTGATCTTAGGAATATGTTTTGCCCGGTAAGAGATAATGGAGACTTGAATTTTGAATTACTGAACCAACCCCTCGTTAATTAGTGCAAGTTAATTAGTGCAAAAATCAATTCATCAATTGGCAAAGACCCAGAGCAATCTTCCTTGTCTTTCGCAATTTCTCAAAAGTAAAAGGTGGAAGAGAGGGGGTAAAATGACCAAATTATCACGACTTAATTAAGGCCAACAAATTCTAGCACTATAGTGATAAAAGTTAACAATCTAACACCATTGATTGTGACTTGCCCACTTGGTCTCTCTCAATCCCCCCTCTCTGCGGAATGAATTTTCAGCTTTTGATGTCTAATGTGATTAACGCATTTAATTTTACAACGGGATATAAGGTGTTTTTTTCCGGGACGATAGGATGCTAGTATTTTAATATTTATTATGTTATTATTACGGAGCTAACCTTTCATCATAGAATCATCAAATCCGAGACTTCACACAATAAAAGAACGCTACATAATCATTGAGCCAAACTTCCAAAGTTGGGATATAAGTTTACTCCATAGTTGAATTAAAATCAGGAAAAATCTACAATACACACCCCTTAAAGGGGTGTATGATAAGCATTCATTGTGTGGTCAAGATTGCGTCACCTCATAATAAACGACCTGGAGAACCGGTTATTCGTAACTTTTTCGTGAGTTTCGTAACTTTTTAGCAATATAATTCTTCGTAACATTTTCTGAATTCGTAACTTTTCAGCAATATGATTCGTAACATTTTCTTGCGTTTTGTAACTTTTCGCGTGTTTCGTAACTTTTTGTGAGACTCATAACTTTGAGACAAAAAATCTTTCTCAATTATGATTCATAACATTTTTTTGCGTCTCATAACTATTAGACAAACATTCATAACTTTTCACAAATATGATTCGTAACATTTTCGTTCGTCTCGTAAATTTTTTAGTAAAAAATCATAACTTTTTCAACTATGTATAATCAATTGGGTAATCGATTGACAACAATCGAATACGTAATCAATTATGTATTTCGAAAATAATTACTTAGCTTTGATTTTTTATTATATTGGTGTTATATGGCCTCAATAATTGTTGAGGCAAATGTATTTCGAAGAAGTAAATGAGTTTTCTTTAAAATAATTTTAGTTTCAATTTTCACAAAAAGAAGAAGAAGAAGATATTTTTAATCTAAATTAATTTCAAATACTATAATTTCGGCCTCTCTTCCCTTAAAATTTAAAAACGCTTTTACTATAGCTATGGCGTAACTTACTTGAAAATTGAAACTCTTTAAACGTTTTCAATCTATAGCTATGGTGTAATTAAACCGTTTCTAAAAAAATAAAGTTAAAAAGTTTTTTTTTAAAATTATAATTTTTTCATTTAAAAGCAAAAACGAATCAAAGAGAAAAAATTTCAAAAAAGATACTTTTTGAAAGTTTTTTGAAGGAAAAAAAAACTAATTTTGAAAGTAGTTACTTAAACAGTTTTTTTTCAAATTTATTTTCAGATGTAAAAAAAAAACTATTTTCAAAATTTTATTTTTTAAAAGTAACGGTTTACCAAAAACTAGTTTTTATCCATAAAAATATTTTTGGAGTGATACCAAGACACCCGGAAATTTGGAGTGATATTAAGAGAATTTTTGTTTTTCAAAATCAAGTTTGATGAGAATCTCCTCCGATTAAAATGAAAAATTATTAATGGCTTCAATGGCCTTCACACATTGGCGTAAGTTCTACCATTAGTATGGCTCTCACACAAATACATGGTGAACAAGGTCCCGAAACAGTGCTTCAATAAAAATTGAACACGTGCCACCGCATGTGTGATCAGGTCAAAGTTATTATTTTATTTTGAAGGTATCGCAGTTAGAGGGTGTTTGAGAGCCTCATTTTTTATTTTTCGACTTTTTTGCTTTTTGGAATATGGTTATAAGGTATTTTGAATCTACTATGTTAGCGCACAAACCAATCACATGCACACAATATTAAATACGAAAACAGTAAAGAAAGAAGACAACAAGATTTTACGTGGTTCCCCAAAATCCGGGTACATCTACTAGAGCGAGAGTGAGTCTGTGATTCAATTGAAAGTCTGTTAGGATTTTTACAATAGGCAGTATTTATAATGTCTACTCCTATTCGCTCCATTCCGCACCGCTCCGTTCGGTCGGTCGGTCGCTTCCCTCACTTCGCTTCATATCTAGCCTTCATTAGAACTTCTCGGTACCTCTCCATATGAGCCACAGGTTCCAACATACTAGGAGTGTTTAGGATAAATGTGCAGAATGCATTTTGCAACAGGGTAGTGTTTGGAAGATATCTGCATAATACATTTTGTAGATATTTTTGTTAATCAAAATGGGAAAAGTGAAAAATAAGAAATCAGAAAACTCCTCATAACCTACTTTTGATTTATCCTCTATAAAGTCAAATATTGAGAATGAGTTTTGGCTTAATGTGTTTGGGATTAGGGCCAAATTCCAAAAACTAAAAAATGAGAGAATCTGAAAATGCAAAAATGAGTTGAGCATCGAAAGGAATGCATGATTGAGAAAGGGAGAAAGAATGATCCATTTTGGGGGCTTACTACTGCCTTGAGAGTTTCTCTAGATCTCTAGAAGTTAGATTACCTAGGGTTTTATCCATTCCCCTATCGGCCCTCTTCCTTCCGGCCTTCTCCTTCATTCTCTTTTTTTTGTCCCTCTTCCTCCCCTTTCTCCTCTCTTACCTCTCACTCTCACAACCCTCTAGTCATTGCCCGTTTGAAGTTTTGAGGGGTAGGGTTGCCGCCTCTCCGCCCCACCCTTCCCCCTCGCCTCCTGTCGGACACCCACCAACGGCCAACTGCCATCAACCACCGCCTTCCACCATTCCTCCTTACCCAGATCCACTTCATTTCCCCCACCCAGAACCGTTCCTCCTCCTCCTAAACCTCCACCACTCCTCATGAACCTCCACCAAGAATCTCGGTGTGCTGACAGTGGGTTGATTTTTGGGTGCCTCTGCCCCCTCCGGCTAATAAAGCCTCCTAATGCCACGGGCGGCGGCTATGGAAGCTTGTTTTCGTCCGGGGAAGTGATTGATCAGCAAACTCGTTGGAACTCGGTGGGACTCGGATATACTCAGTAGGGCGACTCGGTGGGTCTCAGTTGTACCAGTTTTGGGGGGTTTCTGATTAGTTAGTTTTTTTGTTTTGTTGTTTTGTTTCCCTGTTTTTGTTCTCGATTACTTTGCGCTGTATTGTGTTATGGTTTGAGCCGGGAGTCCGTTGGGATTCTCTCTGCTAGCAACTGAAATGGGCTCATCATTCCGTCCCCTAGGTGTCGGGTCTGCCTAGGCAGGTGTGTTTGCGAGTCGTTGGCCTAGTTTGCCTCTTGCCGTTCTCTTTCCACTTGCTAGTGGTTTTGATTTCATTCATGTCTCTCGTTGTAATCAATGCCTGATGACTGTTGATATAATATCTTGAAATTTTAAAAATCAAACCCATTTAATTTTTTGTAGACTTGTTTCCACCAGATCCCCACCAAATCAGCTACGCACAACAACTTCTAGTCTTCTACACAACACCAATTAACATTCTCATACAGGGATGGGTCTCACACATAGAGCCATCCCACACGTAAGCTGTACATGTGGGCCCCATCCGTATATGAGAGTGATCCGTAGGTGTTGTGGAGAAGCAGTGTGTAGCATTAATTGTCCCCACTGCCCTATGAAAGAACACGAAAAAAAAGTTGCAGAGACATTAGAAAATGGCTAGCGTCACACCGACTTGACATGTGACGTGAGAGATTAAAGAACGAGACGATATGCTTGTCACGATACGGTACTTTGGTTTACCATTACGGTATGTATGTATTTAAACCAATTTGCTTTATCCATTTGATGCGACGTCTGCGAGACGATTGATTAATTAAAGGTTCGGTTTCTCGAGAAAAACTTGAGTGCCGGACGGTACCACGTGGCTGTACCCATCACTCATCTCAACCGTCTAAAAATGTTTTAAATCATCTGGATTTTATAGAGAGAAAGGAGAGAGACTGAGAGAGGGAGGGAAAAAATTGAGTGGTCCAAAATATTTTTAGAAGACCGTGATCCGCACTCGAACACTACGGTTGTGTTTTGAGTTTTGGTTTTTGTAATGATTAGAGAGAGAAATAAGGATAATAATTAAAAAAATAAGGATTAATGATTGGAGAGAGATAGAGAGAAAAATGAAAATAATATTTAAAAATACGGATACTAATTGGATAATAATTGAGAAAATCAGTTCTTGAAAACTAAAACAAGCAAGGCCTACATGTGCCCTACCTTTTGCACACAAAATTTTCTCCTCTATTGCAACAGTATTGTACTATGTACGTGAGTTGAGGCCCACACTATATCGGTAATAGATTTTTAGAGAGTTTAATTAGGGTGAGTGTCCCAAACGATTTTCAAGGAAAAAATTTGAGAAAATCTCAACGTTTTCAATACAAAAAAGATGAGATTTTATCACGCTTCTTTCTCATTTGATAAAATTGAAGTTTGATTTTATTACAATTTGATAAAATCTTTTGGGAAACTAAAGCCTTAGAATCGAGACCAAATCTCATACTATTGGAGCAAAATAAAAATGGATTACGAGTGAGAGTTGAATTAATTATTCCTCCACGACAAATTCATCTACCCATGGAGTTTTTTTTTAAGGAAAAGTATAAAAGTACTAACTAATGAATTAGTGTACTAAATATACACGTGACATTTTTTAGTGGATGAATATCCATGTTGACATGTGTACATTTAGTGAATAGTTCGTAACTAATTTAATGCCTCTAATATTGCTCTTATTTTAATTTGCATATTTAAAAAATTAGCGAGGTACTATAATATAAGAAAAGTCATTCATGTATTTTTAAAAAAATGAAAACCCGTCGAAAGTAATTGTAACATACTAGTATTTTTTTTTTAAGTGACATTGTTGTCTTTGTTGATATGAATAGATAAAACTTTTGTTTATATGGTTATGGTTTCTTCACGTAGTAAAGTTAAAAAGCTTCAACACTAATCGGGTAGAACAGGAACCGAACCAAAATCGGTCCGGTCTTGCGGTTTGGATCTGAGTAGGTTTCACTCGTAAATTGGTTAGGTTTTGGTTCTTAATTTTATAGAACCTGCCGAAATAGTTTGGTTACTAAATTTCTAGAGTACCGGTCCAATCCGGACCGTGTGCACCTCTTAATGAGACTTCAATGCATTTGTGTGGTTGTACGACTAAGCTGGTTTTTTGACATTTTTTTAGCTAATGCTTGCTTGTCTCATGAAGCGTGAAAGCCAAAAACCCAATAATCCACCTAGTGAAACAGCAGGTAATTATGACATTACTTCTTTTGCGAGTTTTTATTTCCTTTCCAGAAAACATTAATTGGATGTGTTATGACTATGATGTTTCACCAAACACCCTTCAAAATCAGCCATCCATTATTATCAAGAAGTGCAATGTTCATGGGAAAGCGTCAAAAGATAGGTAGGGGAAAGAAAGTGATTCTCAATAAGTAGTACAGTAATGAGATTATCCAACTCATGTCTTTGGCAGTTCGGTGAGTTGATTTGTTTTTTTTTTTTTGAACGGCTAAAGGGTGGGAAGGGGCGACCGGTGTAGCAACCCCCATGGGCGTGACCATTGGGGTTTCTGACATGCTGTGGAATTTCCGGTTCAGCCATAGCTAGTGTCCGAGAGGACAGGCCGTCACCACAGTACCACTTAACCGACTAGTTGGCCAAATACCCTCCACACAAGTCCCAGCAATGCCATGGGAGGGATTCGAACCTGAGTGGTCCATGCATGTGGAGAGAGAAGAATCTTATCACATTCACTATTGCCAACTAGGCTACCACCTCAGATGTAGTTGATTTGTTACAAACAGGCCAATTTTTAAACTTCGAGTCTTTAATATTGCAAGGCATATTTGAAGGAGAGGCTTATAAAAGGAGCTTATTTTCCTCTTTCGATCAAGCTTATGAAAAAAACATGTTTGTGAGATATTTTTCCTAAAACTTGGAGTAAATGAAAGGAATTGACTTAGGGGTGTTTATGAGCTTCATTTTTAGTTTTTTAGTTTTTTAGTTTTTAACGTTTTGACTTTTTGTATTATGGTTATAATGTATTTTATATCTTGTAGGTAGAGGTGTCAAATGAGCCTTGCCGGCCCGGCCCGGCACGAAAAACTCCGGCACGAGCACGGTTTGGGCACGGTAAAAGTTGGGCACGGCACGGTCGGAGCGGGCACGAGCAATGATGACTTAATTAAAAAGTAAATGAAGTATTTACCTTGGCGGGGCAACTATAGTTGCAGCCATGAGTAACCTATAACCTTATGCTTACAAAACATATGTCTGAGCCATGAGTAACCTGTAACCTTATAGGCTTATACTAGTTCTTTTACTTGTTTATATTGTAATTTTTTAGGATAGATTGATTCCTATTCTATGACGTTCTCGTGCAAAAAAACTGAACAAAAAGAGACAGCAGGCTGGAGTGCCAGTATGGTGGCAGTGGGGGAGAAAACGGTGGTGGTATCATCTCTTATCTGGGGACCTTCATTTAAGATCGAAGATTCGAAGTGTGTTTAACTATTGTATGTGTAATATTGTCATGAACTTGTAAATTGGTTTTAGTTTGTATCCATGTATCCTAAGAACTTTTAGTTTGTCATGAACTTGTAATTTGCTTATTGTTGTCACTGAATTTGGTTTCTAATATAATCTGTTGGTGTTTCTAAACTAGGATAGGCTTGCATTTGTTCATGAATTGCTATTTTCTACTAGCGTTGGCAATTACTTGAATGTTAAATACTTCTCTTAGTTCTCTCTATTTGGTTTTCCTTAAAATTTTAAAGGGACTAAACAAGAGAATGGTTACCAACAAGTGCTTTTGCAAAGCTTGCACTGGCTGGTGGCCAATGGGGTTACCAAGTGAAATATATTTTTCACCCAGGTGCTTAGCTTTTAAGTTTTAACCTTTGTCAAAACTCAAAAGGTATAGAATTGTTAAAATTCAAAACTCAAAAGCTTTTAAGTCTTACATTCCCCTAATTGGCAATAGTTCCAAACTTAAAAAAACATCTCCAATGGATTTATTTTCACAATCAAAATTTAGCCTTAAAAAAAGTAAAAAAATGGCACGGCACGACACGATTAAGTAAACGGGCACGACACGTGTCAAATGATTAAGCGGACTGGCACGATACGACACGATTAAAGTAAGCGGGTCGGCACGGCACGACACGATTAAGTAAATGGGCACGGCACGACACGAGTCAGACGATTAAGTAAGCGGGCCGGCACAGCACGGCACGATTAAGTAAATGGGTTGGCACGGCACGACACGGTTACAAAACGGCACGGCACGGCACGACTAAAAATGGGCACGGCACGACATGACACGACTAAGTAAACGGGCGCATGCACGGAAGAAAAGCGGCACGACACGACGGGCCCGTTTGACACCTATGCTTGTAGGGTGTTTGAGAGTCTCTTTTTCTTTCAACTTTTCAACTTTTCATTTTTAATTAACTTTTTGATTTTTTGGATTATAATCAAAATGTATTTTGAATATGGTAAAAACGTTATTAATTAGTACCCTTCCAAATGCATCGAGGGGTAGTAATCTGGGAGGGGTATAACTTATACCCCTTTCAAAAAATTTGCCAAACCATGCACTAAATGGTGGGACCGGGATAAAACTTGAGAGTATAAGTTATACCCCTTCTAAACCCGCAGCCAATTGGGGCCTAAAGGAAACAAATACTCCCTCCGTCCCAATTTGCTTGCCCCTTTTGGGGCAGTGGGTTTTTAAGGGGTGTGGAAATTTTGTATTGTCTTTTCTGTTTTGCCCTTAAGTCCAGTCAATAATTACTGTGGCCAATTTTGTGGGGCTACTTTGTTATATGAAACTCAAAACATATGCAATATGGATCTTGTTTAATAGATATCCATTAGTTTTATCATACAAAGTTTTCAAAATCATAAGAACCGTTATGAAATAAACGATAATGGACAAGCTAATTGAGATGGAAAAAGTACTTTTTAAGGGTAAAACTGGAAAAGTGGTACCGTTTTGATGGATGTTTCTAAAAATAGGACAAGTATTTTGGGACATCCTAAAATGAAAAGAATGACCAATAATTTGGGACGGACGGAGTAAAATTATAAGTACTACTGTACTACCATAACGATGGCTATTCCTCGTTGATAAACATAAACATGCGTGGGCGTGTGGTTCTAAACGCGTGGTCCTCCCCCTAATTGCAAGCATGTGTCCCATTCACATCAACATCCGTGCATCGTACTTTTTTTTTGGACGGACCAAAAGGGCAGTCTATGAACTTCACTTCTAACAGATATACTTGGAATGAGTTAATTAAATTTGAATAAGTAGATGATAATTTTTTATAATAATGGGATTCACTTATAGACAAGTAAATAATCATTAGTTATTGAGTGGGTGGTCACTCCAATGAACTAGCTAAATTTTATTATTCGAAAAAAATTTAATTAAACAAGAGAAACATAGCAATGACAATAGGAAATGATCAACCTGCATTATCGGCCAAAGCTTCAACTAAGTAATAAATTTCAAAGTTAATTGTAACGGCCACTATATTTTAGCCAAACAAATTTATTTTGTTGTTACTCTACGATTTTTTTTTTTTAAAATGGCTCCGATTCCTTTTTTTCCACAAAAGAAATTGCTAAAGCTTCACTTGTTTATTTACTCTTTAATTGGCAAGTTGTTTATTCTATCAGTAAGAAATGGATTCGTTGTCCAGTAAATTATCAATTTGAAAAAGCCCCATGCAACAACTCTATTTTTTAACCAAGCCATTTATCCCTAGAAAAATAGGAAAACAAAAATTTATCAAAAAAATTGAGTCCAAAAAATTTAATGACTCTGTAACTAGGTAAACAAACTTATAGGATGAGCTATTAATTAATAAGCTAATGAGACAATTTACCTTGCCAATTAGAGTAATTTTTTGCACACTCGCTAGCTAAATTTTTAACTATTCACACTGTTGAGTGCTTTATAGGGTCCATTGGAGATGCTCTTTGTGTATGAACTTTACCTCTAACATTTGACGGACTAAAAAATTTGCATTAGTACGTAGGACTATAAGTTCGTAACTTTTCTTGTCTGACAATCGAATTTTCGGGTTAGTTGATGCGTACCTTGAATAAGGTTGAATTTCTCAAAATAAGTTAGGGTGCTAAAAGTCACTTAAATTTTTTTTTTATTTAACACAATTTCAAGTTTTCCAAATTCCGCAGCCCCCGAAGTTAACAACTGGGTAAACCTCCTGTGGCCCAAGGTGTGAAATGTTTGACCTTCGTCGGAATAGAATATTTGCTCTCATAAATGAACACTTATTGCTTTCTTATAACAACTTGGTCAAACCAAATCCGTAACCTATGCCTATAATTTCTTAAAAGGATAAATTATAGTATAGGTTATAAAGATCTATAATACAATTCAGCTCATATTTTTAATGGGCGGCTGAGATCAATTCAATCCAATGGTAGATTTTCTATTGATTAAAACACAGTACTCACTTAAATCTCTCCATCATTCGGTAAAAGGATAAGGAAAGTCTAGATTATAAGGAATCCTAAATGGAAAGGTTACTTATTGACTTTATTTTGATTGAAGGTAAAAACCCTATCTCATATTAACCCCCCAGCCATTCTCTCTCTCCCTCTTCATCTTTCACAGCCATGCTCTCTCTCCCTGCATACCCACATCATTAAAGGTAATCAATGGCCACTTTCGTTTTACATTAATAAAAAAGGAGCAATCGTTTTACATCGAAAAATGTTCTAATTTTGATCTCCCTCTTCATCTTTCATAGCCGTGCTCTCTCTCCCTGCATACCCACATCAGTAAAGGTAATCAATGGCCACTTTCGTCTTCCCAATGATTATTTCGTTTTACATTAATCAAAAGGAGCAATCGTGGCCATTTAACTTAAATCACATGGGGTGGCTTGGGTGATGCCCAATGCCTTCCCACACTTGCAGAGCTTCTCCCATGAAGCCATTAGCCAACCCATTTTTGTCCCCGTGAAGCCATTAGCCAACCCGGCACGGACACGGTGAAGTACAGGACACGACACGGGTTGTGCCATTGGCACGACGCGGGCACAATTAGGTACGGCACGAGCACGGGTAATTCGCTTATAGATGGGTAGTGCCGTAAGCACGGGTAGTGTTCTAGGCACGACACAGGCAAGGGCACGGTTAGGCACAGGCACGGTGTTGCGTCGTGCCATCGGCACGGATAACCACTAGTAAACTAATATAAATGGAAGTGTTTGAAAAAAAATATGGTGTGAAAACAACTCTAAAAAAAAGGTATGACAGATATCTGTATAAAGAAAATTTAAAGTAATTTTATAGGAACACTTTATACTAAATTGGCTTATCTACCATTTTAGTCCCTACAAAATACATCAAGTTTCAATTTCGTCCATACAAAATACTTTGTGTCAATTTCGTCCTTATAGTTTCAAACGAATTTTAATTTTGCCCTTCCGTCAAATTAATGACGGAAAATGCTTATGTGGCAAACGGAAAATGCTTAAAATACCAGAAAAATATTTAAAATATCGGAAAAAAATATTATGTAGTATTCTCCAAAAAAATGATAATTTTTTTTTTTAAATACCGGAAAAAGTCATTAGACCAAAAGTTGATGAATTTTTTCTAATGACTTTTTTTTGGAGATTAATCATTCGTATCGACAAGAGGAATCACAAAATATAAACATATGGGTCGAAGTTAAAAAAAAATTCATATAAGACGACACTTGATATAAAAAAAAAATAGTAATTCCTCTCGTCGCTAAATATGGGCCGAATTAGACCAAAAGATTTTCCAAATACGAAAGAATACCAAATAACTATTTTTTTTGTTATAAAGTGTCGGCTTTGGCCCAAGGGGTGTTTTAATTTGTCCAACCTTGGTTGGAGTCCTCTCTTTTCTCCCTCCAACTTGATATACCCATTGTCAAATTTTCTTCAATAAATTTTATTGCCGTTTAAAAAAAAAAGTGTCGGCTTATATGAACTTTTTTTAAATTCGGCCATATTGTATACTTTTCTGATTCCTCTCGTCGATACAAATGATTAATCTCCAAAAAATCATTAGATAAATTTCATAAAATTTTGTCTAATTAATTTTTTTCGTGTATTTTATAATTTTCGTCATTTTTTTGGGGATTAATCATTTTTTCGGGTATTTTAAGCATTTTTCCTTTATTTTAAGCATTTTCTGGTATTTTAAGCATTTTCCGTCATTAATTTGACGGAAGGGCAAAATTGAAATTCGTTGAAACTATAAGGATGAAATTGACACAAAATATTTTGGAAGGACGAAATTGGAACTTGGTGTATTTTGTAAGGACTAAAATAGTAGATAAGCCTACTAAATTTTATGAGTATAATTGAGTAACATAATTATACAAAATGGGCCTATGCTCGATGGAACCTCACATAGGTCGGCCCCTATGGATAATGTTTCTCTTTTGGGACCAATATGAGAAGATTATTCATATTGCCTTCTCTAATATTCTGGATATTTCATAGTTTGTTAATCATTTTTTGAATGTAATCTCTTTACTTATTATTGAATTCAAACTCGTGAATAGGATTTACCTAAAAAACCTAGTAGGGGCACTTCATAGATCTATACAATCACTTTTAATTTAGACTCTCAATTCATGAATTATGAGAATCCAAACTTGAGTGATCGAACCGAAGATTGACCGAATTGAATATTTTTCTCACATAACATTTTTTGTTATTTATTGACTATTAACGAATCATTCATGCTATATACAACGACAAATTATGTATACTCCGTTATTGCAAATTTACAAGATATGTCTACTTTTAACATAAATTTTCAAAATTTAAAGTATTCGCCAGATCTTTTAAACATTGTACAACAGACATTTCAACAAAATCTCTTTGTAAAAAAATTATTTAATGTACTTCCTTGGGACATGTAATGTTGTCTCTCAAGTTCCTTAATTTTCTCACCCACTTTGTGATACAATCATGTCAAAGTGTATGAAAGTAATGTGGAGTAACTATTAAGTGGTATTGGGGCACAGTAACAACACATTTTTTTTGGTAACCTAACGCTCTTATTCATTATATATTTTTATAAAGTTCATACATACTTATTATTGGGCTCCACAAAAATGTATTGGATAAAGGTATTGGGGTGCCCCAAGGACCACCAAATAATTTTTCCTAGAGGTAAAAAAAAAGAGCCTAAAACATCATGTGGCAGTCGCTCTAGGTGCACTTAACAATCTTTTATGATTTTGGAAAAGTGGAAAATTACTATGGGTACAGGATTTTTTGTGTACACCAAATGCACAGTACTTTGCGGGGATCCATTATGGGATTCATATTAATGATCATAGCTGTTTAATTTATTCAAAATATTATTTTATGGGCCCTATAAAAAAAATCATTTGAATATTGATAAAGGCTTTGACCATTTCATTCAATTTTTATTCCCCCAAATTTAGAGACGAAAACCTTACCGATGTCACAATGAGTTGTTTTTTTATAAACTCTTGAATGGATATTTAGAATAAAGGATCCTTCTATTGTTAGCCCATAAGCCAAAAAAAAAAATACAAAAATAACACATACTTGAGTGCACTCTTTACACTTTTCAATACACTTTCACTAATTCTTATACACTTTTCACACATTTAAATACTTTTTTTAAACCTTAATGACAGGTCAATGGTAGATTTTAGCATTTTCTGTAGAATAAAAATGAACGACTACAAGCATTTACGTGTGGGACTCCTAAATGGATCCCACATGCATGGTGGTGTACATTTATTGTACACCAAATGAATTTATGGGTACTTCATTTGGTGTACACCAAATACACACCACATTGTGCGTAACTTATAAGAAAATGCTAACCTCCATTCTTAGGGTGTAGGATAAGAGCTTGATCGTTTTGTTCAAGTTTCAGTCTCTAAATTTAGGGGCCAAAATGTTAACAAACTTATCAATTCATTTCTGATAGAGCTGAATTTTTACAAGAACCCTTCAAAGAAAAAATAAAATAAAGTGAGCGACTCCAATAACTTGAGTGGAATCCCGAGGTAAGTTGTACACAATGCAACGTGCAAATAGTGTACACCAATTGGTATACCCATGGCAAGGCTGTTTTTTTAAAAATTCTAAAACCAGCCCACATGCTATCATTGATGTTTAAAAGATGTATTGAAATATGTGAGAAATATATAAAATTATGTGAAACAGTATTAAAAAATATAAAAAGTATACTAAAATGTACTCCTTCAGTCACATTTTAAGTGACCATTATAGAAATACGTGTAATTTCGAACCCCTACAAAATATATTTATCTATATATATTTTTAATTTATTTAATACTAAATTAAAGTGCTCATTGAGTATTTTGATTTGGTGCAAAAAAAAATTTAAAAAATTATATAAAAATATACTTCTAGTATTCATAAAAATACATGTTTCCCAAAAGAATCTCGTGAAACGGAACGAAAGGAGTATATTTTTGTGGTCTTTTTATTTGTTACTGTACAAGGGTGACAGTGGAAGGACTCGTTTTTTAATGGAGAAGCGTAACGTGGGTCGCTGAGTGTCCACAAGTACTACACGCGGCTGACTACACTGAGTCATTTCCCTGGTGACCTTTCCTCGTGAACCCCGCAAAACCTGCCGAACTTAATTACATTATCAGACGTGTTAAAGACATTTATAAGCAGGACAGCCTATCACTTCTATAAAAACACCTCATCCACTTATCACTTTATAAGTTTCGCTCCTTATCACATTTCAAAGCCGTTCACTATCTCTCATCTCTTATTCTCGCCTTCGACTACGGAGTACTTCTTCTCCTATTTATTCATTGTCTCGAAACCATTTCCTCCTTCGCTTTCTCTCTCCTCCTCCAAATCCCTAGAGAGAGAGAGAGAGAGAGAGAGTAGTAAACGAGTCGCTGTCGTCTTCTTCGTTTCTTCCCTGTACTCTCCAAAAACCCTCCGATCTGTTTCTCTCTCCTTCGTTCAATCGAGGTACGCTTTCTCTCTCCTCTCCTCAATTTTTCTCACTACATATATACGAGCATGTACTTTTTTTTACAGATTGCAGTTGTTTTGTAGATTTTTGAGGACTGATGAATAATTTCTATTTTCTAGTTTGAAATCTGTTGTTTGATGTGTTTGGTTTGAAATTAGGGTCAGTTATTGAAAGGGGCTCAAACATGTCGTCTCTCAGCAGAGAACTTGTGTTTCTTATTCTTCAATTTCTCGAAGAAGAGAAATTCAAAGATACTGTTCACAAGTAAGAGTCTATTCTCTGTATTATTTTTCTGTTTCTCTTTGTTTTTTCTTAGATAACTTGGGGAAAAGGGGAGAAATAAAATTTCGGGAGCTTTGATTTTGTCATTATTATTTGAAGAAAGTAAATTTGAATTTGAGGTTAGGTGAACGTAGAGCATTTGATTTGGCCCTATACGGTCATTGCGAAACCAAAATCCATAAGATTTCTTTTCATAACTCAGGTGTCCAGGCCAGTTTACGTGCATCCCATCGTCCACTAGCAGGGCCCTATTAAAGTCAGTAAGTCCCCGTGTGGACTAGCCTCACAGGACTTGATAACATCTGGGAGGTTATGAACTGGAGACTTAGCAAACCCCTAGTCCCAAGCCTTGACCACCATGCTAAAATCATAAGATTAACGGAGTAGTTTTTTTTTTAAATTTTTAAAATGGCCATTTCCTGAAACTTTGTTGGAGACCAGAGAGGAAGTAGAAAAAGAATGTTTGTTTTGTTGTTCTTTAGGATATATTTTGGGGCCTGGGGCCCTTTGGAAAAATGAAAATCACCGAGGAATCTTAAATAATTTATTGTGGTTGCAAGTTAATTTTTCTTGGGGTAAATGAGGGCACTTGGGTACATCCCCACCTAGATGCCTATTAAATCTGCCACTCCACCTAATTTGATGTTACTAGATAGTTGTATATTATTTTGGAGTTTTGTGTATTGCGATTCGGTGTGATTGAGCTAACATTTGCTGTTTGAATTGGTTCTTGTTTGTATGTTGGAGAGTGGAGCAAGAGTCTGGGTTTTTCTTTAACATGCGATATTTTGAGGAACTGGTCACGAACGGGGTTTGGGACGAGGTGGAGAAATATTTATCTGGATTCACAAAGGTCGACGATAATAGATACTCCATGAAGATCTTCTTTGAGATCCGAAAACAGAAGTATCTTGAAGCTCTTGATAAGTAAGTGCTAAACTGATCCTATTGAAGGCATCCATGAGAAATATGTCATTGTTAGCTTTGGTTTTACTTCTTTTGCAGTTTATTTAAATTGGGAAGTACGTCGTTACCATGCTATATGTTTCTCTAATTGCAGGAAGGATCGTGCTGAAGCTGTGGAAATTCTGGTGAAGGATTTGAAAGTCTTTTCAGCTTTTAATGAGGACCTTTTTAAGGAAATAACACATCTCTTGACCTTGGACAACTTTAGGTATAAAACAAGAAGTGTTGAAGAACCGTTTTTACTGCTGCCTTGCTCCTATGTATCTTATTTGTCGTACTTCTGTTTGATTATGCTCGGTTTCTCACATTAAATAAGCCGATCTGCAGAGATAATGAGCAGCTGTCGAAGTATGGTGATTCCAAGTCTGCTAGGGTTATAATGCTTGCTGAACTTAAAAAATTGATTGAGGCAAATCCATTGTTTCGCGATAAGCTAAATTTTCCTATCTTGAAGAACTCAAGACTTCGGACGCTAATTAACCAAAGGTTTTTTACTTGTGTCATTGTCGATTTTGAGATTTCCTTCAAGTTAAGATATTCGGTACTAGTTGATACCCTGCTTCTTTTGTTGCAGCTTAAATTGGCAGCACCAGCTTTGCAAGAATCCCAAACCTAACCCTGACATAAAATCCCTGTTCGTAGACCACTCCTGTGGACAGTCGCAACCAAATGGTGCTCGTGCCCCATCACCAGTAACTCACCCGCTAATGGGTGCTGTTCCTAAAGCTGGGGGTTTTCCTCTTTTGGGTGCTCATGGTGTAAGCGGAAATAGAAATACTACATTCGTAACGATGTTTTAATTTTTCATTTCTAGAAGTATAAGTTAATGCATTTTTTTTTCCAGCCATTCCAGCCAGCACCAGCTCCCCTGCCAACATCTCTTGCTGGATGGATGGCTAATCCATCTCCAGTTCCTCACCCTTCCACTTCTGTTGGGCCCATTGGTTTCAGTACACCTAATAATGCTGGTACTTTAAGTATTCCATAGATTGAGTGCTATAATTTGCCGTCATACACTGAACAAATATATTATGCACGGAGATTTGCATGAAGATTTTATTGATACATGTATAAACTAAGCTGATCTCTTGCCATTTTTGTACAAATTTCCATGCTCCAATCCGCTCTTATTGACCTATGCTTTTCTCATTACTGAGGCCTTTTGCATTCTGTCTGTCCACTTTGTAGCAGCTATTCTGAAGCGCCCCAGGAGTCCTACAAATAACGCAGTCGACTATCAGACAGCAGATTCTGAACATGTGTTGAAGAGATCAAGACCTTTTGGAATGTCAGATGAAGTACGACATAATAATATCTGTTTATTTCTCCTGGACTTGGTGGAAGTCCAAGACACGATTAAATTTAGGAGTTCTACCTCCAAAAGTTCTGCTCCCTCCGTCCCATTTTAGGAGTCCTCTGCGGGGAATCAAGCTTTTTAAGAAATCAAAATTACTGCTTTAGATTTCCAAAATTAACCTCCAAAACTGTGAAGTTAGGTAAATATATTAAATTGTTTGTAACTTTCAATATGGAACTCAAACATAGGTAATATGAATCATGTTTGATAGATATCAATAAGTTTTATCATACAAAGTTTTCAAGAATCATGAAAAACATTATAATTAAAAGATAATGGACCAACAAATGGCGTTGGAAAGAGTATTTTTTAAGGGTAAAACTGGAAGTTTGGCATGTTTTGATGGATGTTTTTAGAAAGGGGACATTTATTTTGCGACATCCCAAAATAGAAAAAGAGACATTTAAATTAGGACAGAGGGAGTATCTCTCTTATTTAATTTCCTATGTTTTTTTTTTGGCATGATTGAAAATTCTATTAGTGTTCTGAAGCTCTTAGATGGTGTGATCCTTGGGCTTTTATGATTAATAAATGGTTTGATTCATCGAATTGGTGAGCATCCATTAATCCTCCCAAACCATTTTTTACTCGGAACATACATAGTGTGGCAAAATGGGAAAGCAATAATGCGGTTGTCTTAGTTACAATGTGTGGTCCCACTATGCCATTCTAGTTTTAATTTGGGCTTGAGGGACTTGGAATCTCTTATTAATGTAAGTTTGGGCATTAGGAATTGGTAGAGTCTATTAGGAGAAGAGAAAGTATATATAGTCTAAGAAGAAAGAAATTAAGTGTGAGATAATGAATGCTAGTAAATTATTTGAACAATTCCTTTAAAGCACATCTTGGTTTTTCTTTAAACTGTGATGACAGTTGACTACATATAACGTTCTAATTTCTAGTAGTTTAGGGTGTTATAATTACCGAAGAGGATCAAAATGATCCGAGTGTGAAATGAAATGAAGAATGCATTAAGTGAAGCTTAAAAACAAGAAACAAGGGTGCACGTGAGGAATTTAAATGTCTACTTTATCTTCTTTACCATGTACTTAGTAGTAAGAATTCACTTCCTAAGAAGATTTCTCACATATTGCTACGCAAACCTCTTTTCTTTGGTCCCCTTTCACTCTTTAGACATGAGGGATGCAATCTAATTACTTGGGACTACGTGTGCATGTCCTCGTGGTCTATATTTGATACTAACTACTTGAAGAGAGGAGAGATGGGGCTTAAATCCATTTCAGAGCAGTAACTAACCTAGAGCCTTTTAGTTTAGTTTGTGTCCAGGTTGGGAATGGATCAGTTGATCTTATATTTTCAGGATTTCATCAACAGGTCAATAATCTGCCTGTAAGTATGATGCCTATTGGATATGCTGCTCAGAGCCATGGTCAGAGCTCATATTCTTCTGATGATTTGCCCAAGACTGTTATGATGACTTTAAAGCAGGGTTCGGCTGTGAAGAGTATGGATTTCCATCCAGTCCAACAAATTCTACTGCTTGGTTAGATCCCATCACCACTTCTTGTTGCTATTGGTTGCTTACATTTTGGATGCTTGATATCTGTCTTTATATTGTTGTAGTCGGAACAAATATGGGAGACATAATGATATGGGAGCTGAGTAGTCGAAAGAGTCTTGCTTTTAGGAATTTTAAGGTTTGGGAACTTGGATCATGGTCGGTGACCCTTCAGGTTTGGCCACAAGTGTTATATATACTCCAGTAAACTCTATTTTTCAATTGATGCTTCTTAGAGTCATTCATAAAATTTTGTGTTAAAGTTTTGGGATTTTGTGTCAGGCATCTATCGCCAATGATCATACTGCATCAATCAACCGTGTTATATGGAGTCCTGATGGTACCCTTTTTGGTAAGTTAAAAAGAAACGCTTCTCACATCTTACGGCAGATCCATTATCATTCCCTTTTAGTGTTGACACTTGACAAAGTACATTGAGAACGAATAGGGGATCGTGTTGGTTCTAATGTCCTGTCCTTAATTCAGGTGTTGCATACTCCAAGCACATTGTGCACTTATATTCCTTCCATGGTGGCGGTGATGTACAAAACCACCTAGAGGTTTGTGTGATCAATCATTCACCTGGGGATAATGATTTCATTTTGTTTTTCTTGTGTTTTTCTTTTTCCTTTTCCTTTTCCCTTTTGGCTGTCTACCTTCACTGCTCAACGCTTGTTTTGAATATTTTCGCACAGGCGCATATGTATCGTATGGCCATTTGATAATAAATACTTTGTTTTGGTTATCCAGATTGAGGCTCATGCTGGTAGTGTCAATGATCTTGCATTTTCTTACCCCAACAAACAGCTTTGTATTGTCACATGCGGGGAGGATCGGCTCATAAAGGTTTGTTTTGTATGTCATTGTTGTTCATGAATTGTCGAGTATTGGACTTCAGTTTTTAAGGTTCATTACTGTACAGGTGTGGGATGCTGTTACAGGGGCTAAGCAGTATACTTTTGAGGGCCATGAAGCACCCGTCTATTCAGTATGTCCACATCACAAGGAAAACATTCAGGTACTGCTCATTGTGTAAGATTTAATGTGTATAAAAAAGCATTCATACTAAAGTTCTTTTTCGTCTTTCTTTTTATGAGGAATGAAAGGATGGCAATTTCGATTAATGAAGCAACCAATGTATCACAATCTTTCTATTGAGTTTTTTAGTATTTCCAGGTAGAAAAATGATTCTATATTCTCTATGATAAGCACGTAAATCGGGATTAGCACATGGTGGGTGATGGATGTGAATTTGTTTCGCACATTCTCTGTCAGACATGGAGTTGAGAGTTCTTCCCAACGAAAAGAGAGAGGATCTCGTGTTTTGAATGCAACCTCAAAAACTAGATAAGAATTCTAGTTCTATTAATGAAGTATCCTTATTTCAGAGAATGAGTTGGCGTATGAAAACCAGCTTGAGAAAAGAAAACCTATGTAGGAAAATCACTGAGGCCATGACCATATTGCAACTCATAACGTATAAAATTTAAAACTACTTCACTATGTCATCACAATAAATACCATCCCACCATTGAGTCTACAACCTCCAACTCCTCCATCAAGTTACCACATTCAACACTTCTCCATCCTTTCCGTATGATTCCCCTTGCCCCATTTTTACCACCACATCGACATTTAGATTGCTTTCTGGACCTTTCCACCATCGTGCTGCTTGATGTGCAACTAGCAGCATTGTTTCCTCATTACGAATCTTCCGCCATCCCATTGATCACTACCTTCAAGGCAACCTGTCACTTTAAAAAAGCTTCAAATTATAGGTGGTTGAGAAATACCAAGTTCAAATCTATTTCAGGTGGGATTTGAACATGATACATTGAATATATCATAGCCTGTGTTTTAGAGGCCATATAGACGAGAAACGGGTTTGTGCTTCCAAATTAATGTGTGCACGTGCATATTTATTGCCACATGTGTTAACATTTGATTTAGTACCATTTCACAACTCACAAGTATGTCACACTACTCAAATCTTACCTTTTCTGTAGGTATTACTCCCTTCATTCCTAAATAATAGTCCACTACGAAAAGACTTGCAATTTTCGAATCAAGAAATAAAATGCTTCCGAGCATTATTTTTTTAACTTTCTCGACACCAAATTAAAGAACTAATTAAATTGCACGTCTTTTCCTAGTGGACCATTAGTTAGGAACGGAGGGAGTAATTTAGTTGGTGTATTCTACGTGTTTATGTTAAATAATGCTCTGTACATTTAGAGTCTAGCCAAAATGGACCGCCGTCATGATGAAAATCTTATGGCGATTTTTTTATAAGTGGAAAATCTATATAGCTACTCTTTGGCCTAAGAATACTCACTCAAAAGAGATTTGTTCAAGGTAAATTCTTTTGGATCTAAATCCAAACTGAGTGCATCTAATCCAGCTGTAGCCAAACTTGCTAAAAACCTTATGCTGTTTGTGGGATGTGCCAAAGTTGGCCAATATGGCTCTGGTCTTTTACCTTTTGTTTTCCGTATCCTCATTCGTACGCTTGGAGGATCTCAATTACTCTATGATTCTTGGAATTCAGGATTTTAATGTGTACTTAATGTAATTGTTGGTCGATTACATCTACCACAATCATATTAGTAAATGCAAATGCTCTCAATCTAATTGAGGTAGATTTTTTTTTTTTCTGTTTAACCTTTCATAGCATTGTCTAATAGACTATGGTTATATACTTAATTATTTGTTGGTATTATCATGGTTTTTTTTTTAAATTTATATCTTTTACTTTCTTATTGCAGTTTATATTTTCAACGGCAACTGATGGGAAAATAAAGGCGTGGTTGTATGATAACTTGGGTTCTAGGGTTGACTATGATGCTCCAGGGCATTCATCCACCACAATGTCGTACAGCGCCGATGGGACAAGGTCCAAAAATGTTTCCTACTTCCCACCATTTCTGTTAGGTTTGAGGATTGATCTTTTTGTTGTATAGGGTGTTTCTGACTAAAGCATTCTTTTCATGATCAAATGGGCACCTGATAGGTTGTTCTCCTGTGGGACCAATAAAGAAGGAGATTCATTCCTTGTGGAGTGGAATGAAAGTGAGGGAGCTGTCAAGCGAACATATCAGGGTCTCGGGAAGCGATCCACAGGGGTTGTGCAATTCGATACCACTAAGAATCGATTCTTGGCTGCTGGTGATGATTTCATGGTTAAATTTTGGGACATGGACAATGTGAACTTATTGACAACTACTGATGCTGAGGGAGGATTACCGGTAATTGTTCGATACATCGTACATATCACTCGATGTAGATTTTACGTCAATATCCCTCTTCATAGCCAACCATCCTCATTTTGACTATGTCTCTAGGTTTCTCCTTGTATGCGATTCAACAAGGAAGGGATATTGTTGGCTATTTCAACCAATGAAAATGGTATCAAAATACTTGCAAATACAGATGGGATTAGGCTACTGCGGACACTCGAGAATCGTGAAATTGATGCTTCTAGAGCTGGATCCTCATCTGTCGTGAAGGTAAAATGATTTGTAAACTTTAGCAGCTTTTTATGCAGATATTTCCTGATTTCATTTCTTAATGTCTTGATAGGTCCCTACAATGGGAATGTTCGGTGCTAATGCACCTGTCGGATTGAGCATCATAGATCGATCTGCTCCTACAGCATCCATTGTTGCAATGGTGAGTCTTGTCTCAGTTGTGGGAACCCATCCTCAAGCTGAACACCTTTGTTCCTTCGCTTTCTGTATTTCAATCTAATCGCGAGTGTTATTTCCTGTCATTGCGGATGTTTGCATCACATGTTTGGTGGTTTGGTTTTACTAGAATGCTTGTGCTTTTAGTAGTAAACTCTTTTGCTTTGAGTTGCTGTAGAATGGTGTAGACGTAAAACCCAGAGTTGCTGATGAGTCAGTGGACAAATCCAGGATCTGGAAGCTGACAGAAATTAATGAACCATCACAGTGTCGATCCCTGAGGATTCCTGATAATTTGTCGGTAACAAAGGTATTTGTCTGATCGAGCATATTGGAGATTCTTGGATTGATTTGTGTCTTTAGAATCTTTCCTGAGCTTCTATATGTGCTTTGGTTGGTTATAGTACTCGTGGATTGCTGGCTACCTTCAGTTCTCGCTTCTCTCATCATTGTTTCAACAAAAAATTGCTTAATTCATTCTACAGTTGCCTAATTTGCTGTTGTTCCAACAATTGTGTCTTTGTTCTTAGCTTCAAACAAACGTGTCTTTGAGTTCTGCTAATAAAGAAACTCTATGGGTGCATTAATAGAAGTTATGTCTTGTACCTATATCCCGTTATCCTTGGCATCATCCATGCACAGTTGGAGGAAAGCATTTTCGGGTGAAAAGTTAAGTAAAAAGGCCATTATCTTTATCTTTTTCTTTTTTTAAATTTGGTTTTCCTCAATTTAAAGTCAACTGTAATTTGGGAAAATGATAATCAAAACTATTGATTATTGTCGGACTTGTAAAATGGGACTTCTCTAATGAAAGAGTGCATAAAACGGGCTGGAGGAAGTAACTGTGCTTTACATATGTTATATGCTTTGTTGAAAAGATTCCTTCCTGCCTATAAGTTTTCAATATGGGACAACTTGCTCAGTTAATACATAGTCTATACATGCACATGCACATGCACATGTTTTTTGGACCAATGTAACTTCTAAGGCACTGGCACCAAAGAGAATGGATTTGGATGAACAATCTGAATATTTCGAAGCAAAAGGCTGAATAGACGTATCCGCACAGCTTTGTAGTCCCAGCGCGAAGCTTCGATATTCTTGCAATGTAACATGCAATTTAATTCTCTGTTATTTTTATTGCTTGACCTTTCCTGGAGTAGTGATTTGAAGGTTCATTTTGTAACTTTTAAAAGCTTGATTCGGCTCCTTGTGTTCCTAGTATTTACATGCTGTAGTTGGATCTTTAGCTTTTCCACCATGGGTTTCAGGTTTGTAGGTTGATCTACACAAATTCAGGATATGCCATTTTGGCACTATCAGCTAATGCAGTGCATAAACTCTGGAAATGGCAGAGAAATGATCGAAACTCAACTGGCAAGGTATTGAGTTGTTTGTGCCAGAAATTTGCAATGTTATTCATAAGCTCTCTGCTTACGTATGTGTCCTGACATATACTTGTTGAAGGCAACTGCTAGTGTTGCACCACAGCTCTGGCAACCTCCAAGTGGCATTTTGATGACAAATGATACAAACGATACAAACCCTGAAGATGCTGTTTCATGCTTCGCATTATCAAAGAATGACTCTTACGTTATGTCAGCTTCAGGAGGGAAAATCTCATTATTTAACATGATGACTTTCAAGGTAAATGGCTTTTGCATGTGCACTTTTATGAGGCTTTTCTTGGAACTTGGATTTAGTAGTCAAAAGGGATAAGGAAACAAAATTGGGAAGGAAAACCGTTCTCTGTGATTTCTTGTACTTGGAAGACAAAGCTAATGAGGCTTTTGTAAATTCCTGGTGGTTTCTTGTAAGGGTTATCAAAACTAAGCTGGTTACACTGTTTGAACCGTTAGAACAAAGACCAGGAGACTGTATTTCAGAGGAGTTGAGATGGTTGGAGGACATGGATGTCAAAGAGGCTAGCGGTTGTCATTTGGAAGATGAGAAGAGCTGAAAGGACCGGAAAGGTGGAGTTTGGTGGGATATCAGAGATGGAGAATAGTTGTACATTGACATTTAGATCACCCTGGCTCAATTAGGTCTCTTTTTCACAACCTAATTGGAGGGATAATCAAATTGGCTAGATGTAGATTGATTGAAGACCCGTTTTAGGGGAGAGAGAAATGGTGGCCGTGCTTGGATTCTGAGACCGAGAAATCATATTTAGAATTGAGAACATCTTAAATACTTACCTAGTTTATTTCCCATGTTGTTTCCCGGTTAACTAACCTAGAAAATAGTGCATTTTCTTTTCATTTTTCCTCATGAAATCAACGAACCAGAACACAGCCTAAGGAATTCTACAGAGCTCTTTATAAAATTTATTAATTTTCCTTTTCCTAATAGCGAAAATCATTTTCCTAAACATTGACTTCCTATACTAGAACCTTCTATTAATGGTTTGAATATTGAAGGGAGTATTTGGATTGTAAAGATATATATAAATAAATAAAGCTTCAAATAATGAACCTATCTTTTCGAGTGGAAAGTGTTCAAAACTATGGTGGAGTGAATGAGATAAATTGGTTAGTAGCTAGTTGTATGTTAAAATTTTCAAGTTCTTTTAGTAGGATTTATCAGAGAAGTTCAACATTTTTCCCTCTATTGCCTTCTATTCTTTCTTTGGTTTTACATTTATGGTTTTGTTTAACAATGCAGACAATGACATCATTCATGGCCCCTCCGCCTGCTGCAACATTTTTAGCTTTCCATCCTCAAGACAATAATATCGTTGCGATAGGCATGGAGGACTCTTTTATCCAAATATACAATGTTCGAGTTGATGAGGTTGTAGTCTATTTCATATGAAGCATTAAATTTGGAAAATTTCTGTATGGCTGAAATGTTATGTATAAGTCCAATATTTGTATCTCGATGGTGGGAATGCTTTGTGGAGACAGTATTGAGATTTTTTTAGTTCAAATTTGTTGTCACTCACCATGTTTAACATTCCGTATGTTCGTTTATTCAGGTCAAAACTAAGCTCAAAGGCCATCAGAAAAGGATAACGGGCCTTGCCTTCTCTAACGTTCTCAATGTGCTTGTATCTTCTGGTGCTGATTCACAGGTCTGAAATTTGGGGCCTTGTTTTTGTCCCCTTTTTTATACCCACAAGGATAAAAAAAAATTGTTATTTTGAGATGAAAGGATAAAAAGTAATAATAGTAGTAGAAACTGCAGGATATATACTGTTAGCATGTCCATTGCGGTCTATGTTTCAGTTTTTTGATTTTCCTCACCAAACAGGATATAACATTCAATTTTTACCATTTATTCATGCACCATTGCTCTTCATTTAAGAATCCTTGTAAAAATCAACGAAGTTTTGCTTGTTGACTAATCCAGGTAGTGATTCTTATTTGTTTCTGCAGCTGTGTGTTTGGAGCACAGATGGATGGGAGAAGCAAACAAGTAAATACTTGCAGATTCCATGTGGGCGAACCCCGTCTCCTCTTGCCGATACCCGTGTACAATTTCACCAAGATCAGATTCATTTACTGGTAGCCCATGAAACTCAGATAGCTATATACGAAGCACCTAAGCTGGAATGCCTTAAGCAGGTGAAGCATACTGTTTTTCTTTTACTAGCCGTTCAGAGTAATCATTTGTTTGTAGTGTCGTCATTATATTTTACTCATTTTCTGAATTTTGAAACTTAGGATTTTCTTTTTGATATATGGTGAGCCATATACAGAATGACACTCTTTGTGGGGATATTCTTTTCATAACTAACCTTACGTAAGACATTCAAATAGGGCATCAGTTATTTATCTTATTCAAAGGTTTTGACTCTCTGACTTCATTTTTTGATATTTGGTGCGCCATATACTGAGCGGTTGATGCTTTGCGTACATATTTTTGCTTACCTAATTCACCTTTGTGCTGCACGCGTGGAAAAAGTGTCTTTGATAGTATTGAAACAAACTGTGCTTTGTTTTGTTTTTTCACTTCTGTTAGTATTATCAATCCAAAACTCCCTTTAACAATTTTCAAAGGGAGTATTTGGAAAAAGTGTCATTCTGTATATAAATCAATCCAAATACTCCCTTTAACACTTTTGTTTGACACTTCTGTTAGTTTTTTGACCTAGCTTCTAATATTTCAATTTTCAACTCTTGTTCCTCAATTAGTGGGTTCGTCGCGAAGCAAGTGGTCCAATCACTTACGCTACATATTCCTGTGATAGCCAATCAATATACGTCAGTACCGAAGATGGGAGTGTTAGTGTTCTAACTGCTTCAACCCTACAGTTGAGGTGTCGAATTAGCCCGAGCTCATATCTACCTTCAAACCCAAGGTGAGTACTTCTCTATTTACTTACAAGTTGAAAATCGATGTCTGTTCTTTTGCCTTCATCCACAAGTATTTAACTATTTAATATTACAGCTCGAGAGTGTATCCTCTTGTCATCGCCGCACATCCTTCAGAACCGAACCAGTTTTCGTTAGGACTTAGCGATGGTGCAGTCTATATCCTTGAGCCACTCGAAACAGAAGGGAAATGGGGCACCTCTCCTCCACTTGAAAATGGTGCTGGGCCTAGCATCACCACTGGTGCAACCAATGCAGATCAATCTCAAAGATAAAAAGTAGTATATCCGATAGATGTGTTTGAAGTTGACAAGATTCTAAACTGTATCTATCCCTTTCATTCTGTTTCAATCCCCGGTCGCACTATAAGTCTATTTGGAAGTGGAAACTTGAAGACATCTTTTTGTTGGAAACTGAAGCTGCTAGTTGTAGATCTCTGGTTGAAGTTAGTTTTGAAGAATTAAGTTTAGAATTAAGTTTAGCTGCTAGTAGAATTAAGTTTATGAGCAAGCGAAACAGATCTCTTTTGTTTTTAAAGGAACCGGGAACAATGTGACGAACTTGGCTTTGACCGATAGCCAGCTGTGTTTATTGTTTCTCTTTTTGATCCTTAAGCTACCCAAAGAGGATATCTGTACATAACTTTGTTCTTTTTGCAGTCGAGGAGTTTTTCAAGCTTGGCTGGTTTCCTTCCCTCCTTTCCTCTTGCATTTTTCGTTCTTGACGTGAAGCTTCCAATGGTCACCGCAGATTTTATGTTAATGATTCCAATGGATTATTTTGTATCTGTCTGTAGAACATTCATGAATAAACTGAAATCACTTTTTTTACGTATCATGTTTGTTCGATAAAATAGATGTTCTATTTTCAAAACCATACTTCCATTTATGTTATGAGTATAAAGGTATTTATAACTTGAGGTCTCATGTTCGGTTCACCTTGCAAGCAATCTCTTGGGGACACAGGGGTTATGCCTAGTCGTTATTTCCGGATCCCGGAATTAGTTGAGGTTCGCACAAGCTGGCCCGGACATCTGGTTATAAAAAAAAAAAAAATGGTATTACTGTATTTGTAACCACAATATGCTCTCTGATGAAAATTCTTTTTGGACTGGAATTCAAGCTCATCATTACCAAAATAATTGTGAAATATCCCATCATTTAATGGATTACCTGTATCTTAAAAAGATTCGTTGATTTGGCTCACTTTGACCGCTATAAATATGTATTTCATTACAAAATAGAAAAAAATTCAAAAAAGTCTCTAAACTATAACCGCAATGTCTTATTGACCTTTAAACTTCATTAAATGTTAGATTAAACCTTTGAACTTCATACAGTAACATTTTATCAAGTACACACCCACCCCGTCTATTTTCGTCAATTTCTCAACAGAATATGCTTACGTAGCTATTGGAGGGAAATTACAACACTTGGTGGAGCACTGATTGAAAAATAAAACAAAGTAAACCCTTTCTCATAAAAAAATTGACGGAAAAGTTACATAATGCATATTTTTTTGTACCATTGTCACTACTGGTACTCTACCAATTTGCAGAAAATTTACCTGCACCTAAGAGAATGACTTTGCTTGAATGATCTGTACATTGGCCAAGAAAAGGCTGAATAGACATTTCAGCATAAAACTCTCCGAGACATCAGCACATTGTAGTGAACAAAATTCCAGTAAGGAGGGGATACACTAAGAATAAAAATAACAAAAACTTCCATCACTTCCGAATTTGATTATTCTGTACAGGAGACAAGAACATCGCTTGGACCCTCAATTGAGGCATGTTGACCGGAACAAGTAACCGAGTTGCTCCACAATCCTAGTCTATTGGGCCACATATAGGGTTACACCGAACGAAGTAAATCCAGGTACAATCTTCGTACATGATATCAGAAAAGATATCGATGATCTAACTTCACCTTCGATTTGTTTTAGTCCGCCTTTTGGAGTTGGCAGGAGAGGAACGGTTAGATTGTACTGGTAAAAGTGTTCCTCCTTTGATGCCATCTGAATCTGTCATGTTAGCAACTGTTCTCCGGGCTTCAACGTACACTTTTAAGTCTCTAATCTGTCATCAACATCAAAATCATAACAAAAACAGAATTATATACTGGAATTTATTCAGTGTAGCATGTAATACCTGTTCTTCCAAATCCCGTATCGTTTCATCTCTTGACCTAAGGGATGAGTTTTCCCTGGAACAAAGAGAGAATAGAAGTCATACAACTGCTTAATATATCACTGTAGTTGTTCAGGATTCTTTTCCGGTCCAATGTTATGATTGTCGAGACAAGAAAGCATTCTCAAGCATGTAGAATAGAAAACAATTACCTCTCCTCAATTTCCTTGACCGCTTTCCGCAAGATTTCTTGTCTTTTCATCAGAGAGTGATTCGTCTGACAACAAAAGGAACTTTATCATGGGAAGAATTGCAAATTGAGGTATCATTACTCAATCCAAAGCTTTAATGCGAAATTACACTAGCCATAAAATATGCATTTTCAAGAAGCTTGAATAGAGTTCTATAGAACAACGGTAGGAAAAAAAGCCTGGGTGGGGGGGTGGGTTGGACTTACATCAGCAACAGTCTTCTTTTCGTCGACACATTGTTCTAGTTTAGATTGAATATCCTGCATCCTTGAAGCCAAAGCTTTCTCCACTGCTTCAGTTACGGAACTCTCCTTCATATTTTTCGCATCTTGGAGTTGTGATTCAAAATTCTGAAGGAGAACACCGATAAAAATGTGAGAAAATATAGCAGGCCCGCATCTTTCTACTTACTTCAAAAAGGAAAATTCTATTCACAATCCCGTTTTTACAACCAAACTTGCAACCAATTTGCCACATTAGCATATAGGCTTGGATGATTGGAAATTTTCACCTATAGAGCGAGTTGAAAATATTTGTCAAGCCAAAATTCATTTTTATCTGATTTCGATAAATGTGTGAGCATAACACATGTATCTTCTGTGTGACTTAATTTTTTCTGTGTTCCGATTACACATCTATCAACATCCTATAAACATGAATTTTGGTATTCTTATTACTTTCACTGCGCTCTATAAGTTTGAACATTTCTCATCATCAAAATGATGAAGCCTCTATATCCTAATGTGGCAAATCGGTTGTAAGTTTGGTAGTAAAAATGGGAGTGTGAGTAGACTTCCCCTAAAACTAAGGGTTTCCAAACTAAATATACAACTCAGTAGTTCCTATTCATGCAAACCTCACATAAGTGATTAGCAGTGCATAAATAACTGTTATGATGCAAACTGTACTTACTTGTCTTTGAGTCTCCATCTGGGTTGCCAGAAGACGATTGTACTCATCCACTATCTGATAAAGACATAAAGCACACAAATTATATGATCACTGCATGCATATTGGGAAACCGAAATCCATTTATGTGCGTATAAACAGATGGATGAAACTTTCAGTAAACTCAGTTGCCATGCTCGATTGATCTTCAAAATGCTGATGCACAATTATAAGACAACATGTTTTGGAAGAAACCAAAATCGACTATCATGCAAATTTAGCTCATTTTTAACATGTCAGCCCCACCAACTGTTAACAGCCATTTAACCCCCCTTAGAGGCTTTCCTAATTGTTACCCTAAATCCTTGAACTCACCCAATTTCTTGGTCTACTAAAGAGATTCTCATAAGAGGCTTTATTTTTCAATTTTCTTACTACCAATAAAAGTAACACATGAATCATTTCCCACCATCTTCCATGAGATAAATATAGATCTGTTCGCTCCCAAAATATTCCACCTTTTTTTATTTAATAAATGCAGATAGGATATATCTGAACACCTTGTTTTCTTTTTATCAGCTCGGCGTAATTATCGGAATAGACAATTTTTTTAACAATAGGTGCAATTTCCATGTTCTAAAATATCCGTCTAAGCATGAATATTTTGTCATACAATTAACTTGTCGCTTGTCTGCATGACTATCCCTGACTAATTACCTGAATAATTTCGTAGGGATTACAACACTATTTTGAGATACTTGTTTAACAATAAAAATGAGATGAATAGAAATGTACCGCTTCAACTTTACTGTCAAAAAGAGCCCCACTAATGCCAGAATCTTCACTGCAACCACAAGTACCACATTCTCCATGACTCGACATACATTGAGAACTCATTATTGCTGATTTCCCATCAGCTTTTGATTGGTTCAAGCGGTGAACATAGATGTCACCAACGTAATCCCACACTTGCTGCGTTTCTAACTCAAGAGAAAAGCAATGTTGTGTATCTTTCCAATGTCGAACAGCGTGTTTTTCTTGATACCTGGATTTGGGAAGAAATGATATCAATAATTACGGATCCACAGTGAAGAAATTTAGCTGATAAAGACAAGCTATAGGACAAACAAGTGACTAATCCTTACCTTCCACATCCAACAAAACCACATATCACACAAACCCACAAATTCTTCAATGTTCCACAATCAGCACACCGTGGTTTCTCATCGTGCTGCTGACAAAGTCGACAGACCTGGTAGCAACATAGAAAATTTTAAAACAGATCTTCATCCATGTGGTAAAGGCAAGTTCTTCCCCTTCTGTTCCAGATTAGAACATTGGTCTCGTATCTTCTTTAAGATAAGGCAAACTAACATTTAAAGTGGTTGGCACTACGTTATATAAAATTATTGATTCTCTCTTATAAAAGTTTCAAGTCAATGCTCCTCTAGCTGAACCGATTCATTAGAAATGTCATTGGAAAAAAGTATATGATTGCAAAAGGAATGTGACCAGAAAAATCATTCCCTCGCTAAAATATCCAATTTTCATACTACCAGAAAAAAGATTGTACCAAGCTGACAACAATTTTTAGTGAAGAAAATATAAGAAAACAAAAGCTCCGAGCAAACATTCTAGCATTGCTTTCTGGTCCATCAACAACTTTCCCTGCTCTTTTTGTAGCATGTAAAACCAAACCAAACCAAACCAAGCCTTATGTCCCAGACTGCCAATCAATTGGGGTTGGCTACATAAATCTTCTTCTTTTTTTTTTTTTCATTCAGCTCTCAAGGGCAACATGTTCACTTAGACCATGTACAAACTAGTTTGTGGCATGTATCACTATGAAAAATGCAGATACAGAGCAAGTACAAACTAGTTTGTTGACAAGATTTGTAAGCATGGGCAACTTAAGTACATTATGAGGATACCATATTTACAAGTAATTAAAGGCTTTTCTGTAATTATGCAACTGTAATGAAACTTCTTCTCAACTAAAGCAACGAGTTTCTTCTTGCAGCATACAAAAAGTTCTGATGGGGAACATAATAATAATAATAAAAACCTTCATTTGCAAGGCATCATATGCACACGGTTAATGTAGATACAAGGCGCAATATAAATCAAACTAGAGATAACCTGACAAGCTACATGGACATGACAGTGTCTTTGTGACAATATTCCTGACCTGAATAAGTAGACTTACCTAGACTTTCCCAAAAAAAGGTAAAACGTGGTTGCATAGCATTGTTAAACTAGGACGCGTAGTGGCTTTGATACTGTTCAAGACAATGGCATAGCCAGAAATTTAGCTTAGTGGGGGCATTAAACATTGTCTTAAAATTTTCGATCTTTTAGTTGTAGTAAACCCTAATCATATAAAAGAAATGGCTTAAAATGCAAAATTTGCTAGAATGTATATTTAGATGGCGGGTCTTTAAGTAAAACAAATAAGTTGAGAGAACTTTATTGGAAACTTTACAAAGATAGGGGAAGTAAGTGATATAAAAGGGAATATGTGTATAATTTCGAGATACAAATGTTATGACCTTAACAATTTAGGGGTAAAAATGAAATTATAGAAAATTACAGTGGGGGCCCGTGCCCTCACTGGTCACATACTAAAGCCGCCACTGGTTCAAGACACACAAAAACATAAGAGGTTCAAGAAACTTGCGCAGGAAAACTGTGTAAGCACCAGCAAAAAAGTTAGGCAAGCTTAGTTTGGCCAAATGTACGCATGAAACTACTGAATCTGTTATCTTGAACATGAACCGGTATTAAATTGGTTTCAAACATCAGAGGGAAGCAAGAATGAACCAACCTGACAAGACAAATACGTCCACTTCAAAACGCAAGGACATTGAAACGAATGGTCACACAGTGTTCTCTGTATTCCACTTGTATCTTGGTCCAATCTCTCTACAAGTAAAAAGACATCAAAACAAATCACCATAAGACAAGTAGACAACCAATCATGAAATTCTTCAACCTTGAAGCTGATTAAAACCCCAAATCCACCATCGACAATGCACTGATTAAGAGTACTACGCAAATGAAAAATTACCAATTTATACATACTCACCAAGACAAACAGGACAAGTTGGCAATTCAAGGAATCCATGGGGAGGCAAAGAGGCCTCTTCTTCGAACTTACAGCACACCACCGACTGAGTAAAGTATATGTGGCAGACCTCAGCCTAACAAAACAGCCATACAAATCCAAATTAAAGCGGGAAATCCAGCCTTTTCAACGCAACTCTACATATAAATGGAGAAAATCAGGCACCTCCGATGGTCTGAACCGCTTTCCATTGAAACTACAATAAAATCCATCCGAAGTAAACTGATTGACAAGCGTGATCAAAACGCTGTAACGATCCTCCATGCCATCATTCCTGCAACACATAGAAAACCTATAGGTTCGATATTGAAAGTAAAATTGAGAATTCTAGAATTTTTTTGGTTGTTATAACAAGTCTACCCTTGTGCCAATTTGACACCACGAATGGCTAAAACGCTCTCCACTCACGTGCCAAATTCAATGCAAAATTTTGGCAATATCATTCTTGGTGCCAAATTGGGGACTTGCTCTTAGTTCTCATATCCACAATCAGTTTGCAAAACCCTTTTCAAAATATCATCTCGTTCACAGTATTGAAAATTTGTTTTGTAAACTTGTTTCGAGTAAAAACCCATTCTTTTTGGATCCTCCATTCCATCAATCCCGATACACATAAACCCCTAGAGCTTAATAATCGAAAGTAAAAATACAAAGCTTGAGGAATCTGCTAAAGAATGGTTTTTTACTCGAAATTAAAAATACAAAGCTTGACTGTATTTTACTCTCAAAATCAGTTCTCTGAAACTAATAACAGTCATCTAAACTTGTCGACTGGGTTCCGAATTTTCTTTTATGAAAGCCAAAAGAAAAAAAAACCATACTTTATCAATTTTGATAAACAATTAAAAATCGAATGTTATCATATTCTTTATGAAACATGTTCTCAAATTCTCGTAAAAAACAGAATTTTTTACCTGAGGAAGCAGAGTTGGACGAAGTGATCAAGGTGGGACCCGCAGAAGACGAGGAAGTCATCTGGGGAGAGGTAATTAGGTACGGCGGCGACGAAGAGAGTGGTGGAGCGAGAGCTAGGGCTTATGAGGGAGGTGGTCGCGGTGGAGCGGTTGCGGAAGAGGTGGACTACGCCTTTCAGTTCGGTTACATCGGTGAATGAGTTGTTGGTGGTGGTGGTGGTGGTGCTGCTAGTTTCTGGTCCTGGCGCGGCGGAGCTGGTGGCGGAGAAGGGGCGGGGGAAGTCGTCGACGGTGTGGATCTGGAGTATGTACATCTTTTTTTATCGTCTTCTGTGTGTCTTTTCTGGTGGGATTTTGGTAATATATATAGGAGGAAGTCGATGTAGTTAAGCAAGCAGGAGTCGGTGGTTCCGGGAAAACGACGCCGTCCAGAAAACGGATTACATCTGAGAATAATTCATTTTGATACCGATTGATGTGTAGCGATGGCAATTCCACTCAAAATCGATGGATAATCGAACGAAAAATGATTTTATTGGGGTGGTTTTTTTAATTTATTTTTTCCTATTTATGGTACGGGTTTGGTTTTCGAAACATGACATGATACCCGGCGAGTTTGGATTTGAAAGGTTTGGTCTTAGCAAGTATTCGGTCAAACCCAAACCGATCTATATATAGGGCGGATCCGTGGACACATATTTGACACTTTATCTCAATCCTTAAAACCAAGGGCTGAGATTAAAAATTTAAAAAATGCACTCCCGTTCTCACGTGCTCTCTCTCTCTCTCTCTCTCTCTCTCTCTCACCCACCAATACCCCATGTTTCTTCTATTCCCCGTCGGTAAAAATTTTATATATATATATTTTTATGAAAAACTGTTCGGATCAAGTCATTCCTGTTTATTTTTTTTTATGATTCCTCGGGAGGGTCTTTAAAACACATTTTTAAAACATTGAGTGGTTCGGATCATCGGAATTTGATCCGAAAAGTAAAAAATGCCCCTAGGTCCGCATGGAAATTTAAATAAGGGACCCTTATTAGAAGGGGATCATATATATATACCCCTAGGTCCGCATGGAAACTTAAATAAGGGACTCTTATTAGAAGGGGATCCTATATATATATATATATGTATATATATATATGTATGCAAGTTTAAACACATTAAGAAAAGTTTATTATTTAGATGTTTAATGGTAAAATCTTATGGCATATTATTTTTTTATTTTAATAATCTTTTTCCTTCATGTGTTCATTAATGTTATTTAGATGTTTAATGGTAAATCTCATGGCATGTTACTTTTTTATTTTAATAATCTTTTTCCTTCATATGTTCATTAATGGAATGAATGTTAATGCGGGTTTGGTGCTGTTGGGACAAAATCCAAATTCATATGGTTTGGTTATTGTACACTAAAAATCATACCCGTCGAGCATCAGTTTGAATCAGGGTGTAGATAAATACTTTGGGTTTGTGTATGGTAATCACAAAACCCGAACTAAACCAATTCATTGCCATCCGTATTGATTTCCAATCAAAATAATTTTTTTTATTGGATGCTCTTATCAACAACACCTATAGTTCAGATCAATGGGTTACCGAGCGCACAATCGTATAACTTTTCTTCAAGATTCTTTTGAATTATAGGATTCTAAATGAAAATTAGACAAATTAGATTAATTACCTACAAATATCCGATGGGCCTCATTTCTCCCCAAGACCACTCCCAGAGGACCACATCTAATGGAACAATTGGCTTGCTTCCAAAACGACATCGTTTTGGGGTGGCTGCACGGTGGAATGATCCAGGTGCGCTAGAGGCATTTATATTGTATTTTGTTCGTTTTGGGCATGTAAGATAACAAAAGAGAATCAAGAGCTTGTAGCATAGCGGTTATCTCCCGGTTCTCCCTTCGAGCCTCAGCAGAGGCGTTTGGAGTTTAGGACTATGGATAGCCTTTAGACTCCCCTCAGGACTAACTCACCTCCTAGTTAACCCCCTACTGATGTTTATCGAATAGAAAAAAAAAATTAGCAAAAGAGAGGGAGGGTAGTAGGGGTGCACAAGAAAACCGATATAACCGCTAAACCTATCCAATATCCAGACTGAATTCTATTTGGTTAGATTATGCGGTTCATTGGTCTAGTTATGGTTCTGAAAAAATAAAAACCAGTAATTATGGTTCGGTTACTGGTTCTCAATTTGAAAACTACGGTTAGAATCGAACCGGACGGTGTAATACCTACATATATATAAATATTTATACGTATACATAATTATGTATCTTGATTTGGTAAGTCAATACTTCTTTTCCTAGTAAGGTATTCTTTTATGTCTATTTATATTAGAAATCTCTTTTGTTAGGAAGTCTTTAATATATTACTATAACTATTTGACCCTTCTAATACCTTATTTTCAATTTTAATTCCCTAGTAAGACATGCTGGAGAATTTATTTTCCCGTTTTCATAATATTTCATTAATTGTTTAAACTAATTTTTGGTTGTTTTCATCAATTTTAGGAGTTGTTTATTGATAGTAGATTGTCAAGTACTTTGTGTATCATGTAGACCATATTTGGTTTCGAATATTATAAAATTCTATAATTATTTTATGAGTTGTTTGGTGCTCTGAATTCTAAATAATCTTTTGAGTTAATGTGTTATGAAAACGTGTTCCAACGCTAATCGGGTAAAACCGAAACCGAATCAAAATTGGTCCGGCCTTACGGTTTGGATCAGGACAGGTTCTATACATGTATTGGTTAGGTTTTGGTTATTAATTTCCTAAAACCTGTCAAAATGATCCGGTTATTGAATTTCTTGAGAACTAGTTCAATACGGACCGTGTGCACTCCTAGAGGGTAATCTTGATTTCAGTTGCTTCCAAACATAGTGCAAGAGGTGGGAGGGATACCTCTGACTTTGGCATGAAACTTTACCGTTTTAAGGTCGAGTTTTCCGTTAGATTTTATGGGGAATTCCATAAATCACGCACTTGATAAAATCACTCTATTTCCCATTAGATAAAATCCAAGTGTGATTAAATCACCACCCAATGCATCATTTACCATTTTACCCTTCCTTTTCTTTAAGGGGCCCCACCATATATAATAAAAATGAACATTTCAAATGAATCCGGGGGCAAAGCCGTAATTTCCTCTTATGTCCTTCCCTCTTCTACAGTGGACTCATTTTACCAAATGCCTCATTTTATCAAATGAGGTGAAAGAGTGATAAAATCACTTCATTTTATCTAACAGAAAACCCACCCTAAGACACAATAGACCCTGCTGTGATGCCCTTATAGCATTAGCAGCCCCTCCCCCCCAAAAAAAATAAAAAAATTGAATGTTATTTCTGCCTCATCAAATTAGTGGTCGGCTTTAGAGACCAAGTCACGAAATGGTACGTCCTTTTGAGTGGCCACATTGACCACACCACACCCTTCGTGCTCCCCATCAATTTGGTTGCCTATGACAATTTATGTTACCAAATAATAGGAATTTTGGTTGCATTTTATTCCCTGCTCAAAATGTTATGACAAAAGTTGTGATTTTGATATCAAGGCAGTATAGTGTAATTATGAACAAAGTAGTAAAGTTTAGTGTAATTTTACGAAACCTCATGAGAGGTCAATGTACTAAAGCTACCTTAGCCGTTAAGAGTTGGCCTTTACTTTGGCTACAATCTTGCCGATAGCACACTTTTCTTTTTCACTTTTTGTCCATTATAATGATTTGCGATGTTTATCATCATTCATCAAATATTATGACGATAAAATTTGAGTACTGCAACAAAATCTCATGATTTTTTTTTGTTTTGTCATTCGTCATTCCTAATCTATTACATGGGGAATGGAGGAATAGGATTCGGTCCCGTAATGCAGTGTGGGGCATCCAAAAACTCTACCGTATGAGCTAGCCGCCACTTGCACAAAATCTCATGATTAACTGAGAGAATTATTGTCATGGTTCCAAAAACTATGATTAAATCTTCCCTTACTACCAAGGTACCCAAAAACTGTGATTAATTCTTCTCATTACTACCACAGTTTTCCAATAATCGAGATAAACTGAGATTAAAAAGTTCCTCCTGATTTTTTAATCATACCTCTTCAAAGGCTGAGATTTTTAAGCGTAATCTTTATGTATAATTGTTGTAGTGACTATATAAAGTGATTGTTTATTATTTTAACGATAATACGATAGTACCACATAGTGACTTTCATCAGATGAGCGAAGATAAATAAGAATGTGCCGTCCAGTGGGGTTCCAGCCATAAATTATTAGATTTTTCTTGTGTTAACATTCATTTATACTGTATTATAGAGTGACTTTTCGCGAGGAGAGCCACGATAGTGACAAACGGCCATCAATGTATTGATTGGTTCTTTATTTTTAAGTTTTGGTATTAAAAAATACAGTATAAATAGGCTACGTTCCTCAAGACAACCAAAAGAAGGTATTTCAATTTTTGTTCTTCTGCTAAAAAAAAGATATTTAGATTTAAACAGATATTTAAATGAATCATATTATTGCGAATCCCGCAGTCTAAGGGATGCTTAATTAGAAAAAGAAAGCTGCTCATCCTTTTATACTCCTTTTTGGTTTTTTCTCCCCCTCTCTTTCCCCCCATACTTTCATAAGATAAAAAAGTACTACATATTTGATCATATCCTCCTCCGGAGACTTATAAAAGAGAGGCCAAAAAAATTTGGTGTTTGGTCAAATGCCACATTTTGCCAATTTTGCCTTCCGATTGGAAATTGCCCTGTTGGTTTTCTTGTAATTCTGCCACAATGCTATGCCCTTTTGGTCTTTTGGCTATGTATGGCTAAATTACGCATTTGAGTCCCTGGAGGTTGTTGCTTTACGCATTTGAGTCCCTAGAGTTTTGTTGGTTACGCATTTGAGTCCCTAAAATCTGAATTAAAACACACGGGCATAAAACTCGTGCTAGGCACGAGACTTTGAACCTAGTATCGTAACATAGTCAAACATGAAATCTAGAATATTAAAAATCACTGAACATTTTTATTGACTCGTAAAATTCAATTTTCACTAACTCATTGATTCCTACCATTAAAAGTATAAATTGTTAAACACCTTATCAAAATTGTCGAAACACATCTTGAAAATTACGGGATCGACTATGTACTCTTAAAAAGATTTGTTAGAGCATCCTCATCAAGAACATCAAATTACCATGTACGCCACTTTTACGAGCAAAAAGGAAAGAAATGGTCTCACATCAGGCTCTTCAATGGTGGGGAACACGCCAAAATTTAAGCTTTGCAAAGACACGTTATGTCAGTGTATTTGACAACAAAAACACACACTTTTAAGTAGCTTGTTCCTGACTTTAACTTGTGTGAGGATAATTTGGAGTGTCAAATATCCAAATTGCCCATGAGAGTTATTAGGACTTATCAGCTCCATCCGGCCACACTTGTGATCTCGCCTCTCTCACTCTCATCCTTCTCTAGCGTATCTACCTAACATTTTTTTTAATGTATTGTACGTAATGGGTCGCAACACTCGTAAGTGTACCATGCTATTATCGGGCAATTACAATGCGATTTATATTGTTGATTTGCATTTTATATTGCACAAGTCAGTGGACACAAGCTGGCTTAAACATACTGACTTAATCGTGCTAAAGTTATTTTGGCTTAAGTCAGTATTCAGTAGTTGTGGAACAGACTCTAACTTTGCAGCAATACCTCGTCTCTTTAAGAGAGTCACTGTTCACTCTACCATTACTATTTTATAGTATATTTTCAACCAATAAAATACAATTTACTCAACCTTTTTTTATTTTATACTACTTGTCCAAGCAATAAAATGCAATGAATCCGATTAAATTTAACACTGCTTAATTTTGGTGTATGGTATGCGCTTTTATATTTTGAGTCACAAAGAATTGTATGTTGAACACAATAATTTATAAACTTGAGCCGTCTTTTTCTACCTTGCCCCATTTATATTGACCACAAAAAATCATAAGCAACACCACAAAAAATCGTAAACTACATCGTTGGAATATAATTGTTGCATTATGACCGTTTAAATATAGTCATTACAAATATGACCGTTAAACAGATTCGGTAAGAAAATAATAACACTTGCAAAAATAAAATTTTAATTGAAAAGTAAAAGTATAAGGAAATAATAGTTTAATAAAATTAAGTTAGAATAGAGAGTCTGATGCAGTGTAGTTTTAAAAAGTGAGTAGTTACAGTAGAAAAGTGACTTTTTTGGTATAATTTGGTACAAAATTTGTTGAGCCTGCTATTGATACTGTTAGTTTGATGAACTTTGAGTCACACTACAAGTCTCGTACATTAAATAGATACAATGCTCGTTTAAGATGACACATGGTCGGGTACCCAAATGAGTTTGTTTACTTGGCTATAAATCAGTAATGTAATGACAATGCAATACATTTCAATCAAGCACCTTATTTCTTTCATTACAAAATACTGAGTACTTGAAAAAGTCATGGCTGATTTTTTTATAATTGATTAGTAGATGATAGTAATAGTAATCAAAACAGTCTTTATAAAATTGCCTTCAAACTATTAAACCTTTCAATTTCCACACCCTTCTTTTTGGTGTGCCTTGAATACAAGAATGTGTGGTTAGATACAACCGGCGGTGTCAATATCATTATTCAGGAAATGTTTCTAATAAAAAATGAAATAATCTGGAGAATCTTGGCTGTTTCAAAAACAAACTGGGGCAGTAGCGAAATATCCCAAAACTAAAGGGATGTAAATGGAAAATCTCAGCTGGGGTTTAAGCGTTACTTTAATGGATGACCAAAGCTCATTCCAATCTCCTGCCATTAACTACGCGGTTTCGTCCTCTCCCCTGTTTCTTCCTTCGATAGTGAAAGAAAGAGAGAGAGTAGTCCGTGTATATTGGGAAAGAAATCTGTATATACACAAACACCCAGAGAGAGAGAGAGAGAGAGAGAGAGAACTCTGGTAGTACGGCCGTGATTGCTGCATAATTCATCGCCATCTCTGCCGTGGTTATTTGTTCTGATCATCACTCATTTCCTCCATAGATTCGACCTTTGTCATTTTCTAGATCTCGCAACAGACCCAAAAAGGTAAATCTTTTGTTCTCCATCTGTGGACATTGATATCAACATCTGCATCCATAATTAAACCCATGTTTACACGTGACACGTAGATGAAGTGGTGTTCATATCTAGATCACAAATAGTAACTCTCCAGTTTCAATTGATTGTATTTGTATATGCATCGCTTTTTATCTAGATCCCAAATGGTAAGTCTCTAGTTATATTTATGTGTGGATGGTTATGATATCTATTTACCTATTAGGGTATATGACCTGTTCAGGTTAAGGTTGTCTTGTTCACGAAGTCCTTGTTATCTGCATCCATATCTATATCTATATATAGGCACTTGTACAAATAATGATCTGATGGTCATTTTCACAAACAGAAAAGAGGCTATCAACCGGTGATTAAAGGCCGTGGGTTGTGACAATGACAACCAGCACAATTCGCAAGGCGATAGGCGCCGTGAAGGATCAAACGAGTATCAGCTTGGCCAAAGTGGCTGGAAATGTGGCCCCGGACCTCGAAGTTCTGGTGGTGAAGGCGACTAGCCACGATGAAGAGCCTGCCGATGAGAAGTACGTCAGGGAAATTCTATACCTCACCAAACAGTCTAAAAGTTATGTTAATGCATTTGTGTTTGCGATTTCGAAGAGGTTGAGCAAAACCCGTGATTGGATTGTGGCATTGAAGGCCTTAATGCTTGTGCATAGACTGATGGTTGATGGGGATCCTTTTATAGGGGAGGAGTTTATGTATGCGAGTCGAAGGGGGACAAGGGTTTTGAACATGTCAGGTTTTCGCGATGAGGCTCACTCGAATTCTTGGGATCATTCCAGCTTCGTGAGGTCTTACGCATCTTACCTTGATGAGAAGCTTGAATTCATGGTTTATGAGAGGAAATTGGGTGGTGTTGATGGGAGGAAAAATGAAGATGGTTATTATGGGTATGGAGGATTCAGGGATGAGCCGGGTTATGGGATGAATGGGAAGTCGAGGTCTTATGGTGATTTGAACGAATCCATGGGCAGAGAGCAGATAAAATTGAAACCCCCTGTTAGGGAAATGAAGCCTGAGAGGGTTTTGGAAAGGTTGAATGAGTTGCTAAGGCTTCTTGGTCGGTTCCTAGCGTGCAAGCCAACAGGCATGGCGAAGAATAGTAGGACAGTGCTGGTTGCTCTATACCCAGTTGTGAGGGAGAGTTTTAGGCTTTACGGTGATGTATGTGAGGTTTTGGGGGTTTTAATGGACAGGTTTTTGGAGATGGAGTATGTTGATTGTGTTAAAGCTTTTGATGCTTATGTTAATGCAGCAAAGATGATTGGTGAGCTTGTGGCGTATTATGGTTGGTGCAAGAATATAGGGATTGCAAGGTCGTCGGAGTACCCTGAAGTGCAGCATATCTCCGATCAGCTTTTGGGGACACTTGAGGGATTTGTGAGGGAAAAAGCAAATAGACCGAGAAGCCCAGAGAGACGTAGGGAGGACAGTTCAGCAGCGGTGAAAGAGGAGCCAATACAGGATATGAATGAAATAAAGGCGCTTCCTCCACCAGAAAATTATACTCCAACAACTCAACCTCAACCTACACCTGAGCCACAACCCAAGCCAAAATCCCAGCATGTAGCTGAGGACTTGGTCAATTTGAAGGATGATGTATCTGCTGAAGACCAAAGCAACAAATTGGCTTTGGCTTTGTTTTCTGGCCCACTGAAGTCCAATCCAGACGGTTCTTGGGAAGCATTCCCTTCAGATGGAGAGCATGAAGTAACCTCAGCGTGGCAAACACCAGCGGCTGAGAGTGGCAAAGCAGATTGGGAGTTGGCATTGGTGGAAACTGCTAGCAACCTTTCAAAGCAGAAGGCTAACTTAGCAGGTGGTTTTGATCCGCTGTTGTTGAATGGCATCTATGATCAGGGAGCAGTGAGGCAGCACGTGAGCAACACTCAGTTAAGTGGTGGGAGTGCAAGCAGCGTTGTGTTGCCTGGGGTGGGGAAGAGTGCGACTCCAGTCCTTGCATTGCCAGCCCCTGATGGTACCTACCAAATGGTGGGAAATCAGGACCCATTTGCAGCATCCTTGGCAGTGCCGCCTCCTGCATATGTGCAGATTGCTGATATGGAGATGAAGCAGAATTTGCTTGTGCAAGAACAGCAGCTTTGGCAGCAGTACGGAAGTAGTGGGATGCAAGGGCAACTGGGCTTCGCGAAGATTGCTGGTGGTGGTGGTTTCTATGGTCCTGGTTCACAACCAATGATGCCTTATGGAATGCCACCGGTCACTGGCATGGGTCCGGCTGGAGGGCACTACTACCCAACCTACTGAGAACTTTCCGGATGAGTGATTTTTGTGATATGATTTCGGTAAAAAAAATACTCTTTCAATGCTTGTTTTGGAAGATTTCTGATATTATATATGGTTCATCATTATGTTTCACAAGTGTTGAAACTATTTAGTACATAAGAGGGCAGAGGCCACACTGCGTTTGTTTTGGTTTCTCTGTGTTCAGGGATTTTCTCCTTATAAATTTTATGAATATATGATGGACTTTATTAATCTTTTCAACCCTCTTTGTTAAGTAGTTTGCTTATGGTTTCGACAAGTTTTATTCAATTCTGTCACCAAATTGGTAGGGATATCAGAACAAGTTATGATCTGTTTTTTGCTCGTAGCTAGCCAATTATCAAGGCTATCCCTTGGTTAATTAGTCCCCAGAAATCTTGTTTAAAATTGCAAGTTCTATTTGTATTTCTGGACTGGTTTTGGGTGTGTCACTGGCATTGGATGAGGTCCAACGCAAAAAAGAACCCCGCTTTCATAAAGAATGGTGACCTCCTCAAACGATCTACTAAATTCATCGAGTTGGACTAAGATAATCGAGTTAATATATATCGTATAGAAAACAAATACTTCTAATCAACTGAATTGGTCATTTGTGACTGTTTTTTTGGTCGTTTGGCCCCTAATGTCCACTTCTTGTTTCTTTGGTGGCGTCTACTAGAAACCCTTGACCACCCTTGTGGCTATGGATTGAATATCTAACGCTGAAGTTTCCGTTGCACCAAAAAATAAAGAATATCTAACGCTAACATAAAAGAAGCATTTGGATGTCACACAGAAATTTGACTCAGTCCACCCTTCTTTTTTTTTTTTTTTTAATTTGGACTTTCTGGGTTCTACTGTAGTATTTTGTTAGTACACTCCGTTTCAGATATTGTCTGCAGTCATAAGCCCTTCTCTCTGGACACAGATGCCCACCCCTTGTGAATGGTCTTTTTCATCATAAAGTATGTTGTGGGTCTGTGACTGTATTTATTTGGTGGTTAAATGCTTAAACTGGTGAAACCACGAGGAATTGCCTTTAGTACGAGTATTTGTTTAACGAGAAAAACTTGCATGTCGAACGGAGTTGTCAGTGTATTTGACTCGTCCAAATATATTTTGGACGACTCAGATTTAAGGGTGATATTTTGTACTCTATTTTTGGGGAAAATTTACCCGAACATATTTGGATTATCCATAACATGTTTGGACGGTTTAGATACGGCAACGGATACCACATGGCGGTACACTATTCGCATGCAAGTTTTTTTCTTGTTTTACTTTTTGGTTGTGGAGGGAAGCAATAAGGAAAGGGGAGTGATTTCCATACCCCAAGTTGTTATCTGCAGCCCTTTTTTGCCTTCTATTAAAATGTCCATATGCAAAAATTTCAATAAAAGACAAAAAAGAATATGAATAACAATTTCGGGGTGTGACTATCAATTACCGGAATTTCTGAGTCTTGCTTTTCCTTTCATTTGAAATATGTAGGATTTTAGATTTTGTTTGTCCAAAATACTCCACAATTTGTAGGAAATCAATACAACCAATTTCAGGGGTGCAACTGTGCAAGGGGTGTTTGGCCCCTGCACTTCTCCCAATTTTCTTCCTATTTATAGTACATTTTTTGAATTTTTTTTATAAAATTACTAACTAGTAGTCTACACAAACCAGACCAATTGATAAATTTACGTCCGCCACCGACCAATTTTATATACTCAAGTAGTTCTGCATTTGACAACTATGGTGGATTCTTGTCAGTAGCTAGCGTGTTTACTATCAACATTTTTCTAAAAAAGCAGCTTACATTTCATTAGATCCCAAAAGGATAAGCTTTTGTAGTGACCACATTTCAATGACAAAAAAAAGAGAGGGGCTTTTTTGGGTGCTCCAAACCAACCCAAAATATATAGTATTGTTTTTGTTGTCAAAATGTGTAAAAAGAAGGTGTAACAATTATAAATCCCAGGGACCCTTCATATCTATTAGATACTGAATACTTTTAAAAATACTTAATAAATTCTTATTTGCTGGAAGAATGACTATGTTTGAATGTCTAGGGGAAGGGTGCATGGTGCTGTCCCTAAAGAGACGGCACATGTTGGCTCGCTCACGGCCATCTATGGTCGGTTTAGATCACATGGTTGGTGGACTGTTTATATCACATGGTCAACGGATGTAATCTGAGCCGTCAATCGCTGACCAGGACTACCGTGATCGGTCAACATGGATGCTGTTCCTAAAGGGACAACACCATCCCCGGATTCGTCTAACGTTGACGGGAGAGAAGTAGAAGGGCGAAGTAATAAACTTAGGGGGTAATATGTAGGAATTTTCTAAAATGAAAGGGTAGAGTGAAAAGGTGTGATAGTGTTAGAGGGTAATTTGTAATTTACCCTAGGGTTTGTACTACTCCTTCCGTTCCAAATTGTTGTACCATGTTACTTTGAGACCTCTAAAAAAATTATCCGTATCTTCTGATTTATAATGATATTTATATGCAATATTCACACCCCCTTTTATCCCTACATACTTTCTTTTTTGTCTTTATTCACTTGAAAGTACCAAATTGCTCTTCATATGGAAAAAAATGACTCATGAGGTAAGGGTAATTGGGAAATTTCAAAGTAAATATAATGACATAAAGAAATGTTTGGGGGATAAAATGAGGGTGTGAAATGCATTTCCTTTATTTCAAAATTATAAAAAATATGATAGATTGTGAAATATAGAAAAATTGTTTGAAAAAATCAAAAAGTGAAAGTGATACAGCAATTTGGGATAGAGAGAGTACTATGGAGTAATTATTGTTTACATCATCCATATTTTTGCACTTTTATTTTAATGCGTTCTAGTTCTCGTGGTGTGCAGATGCACTACAGCCTTGTTCGTTTCGGGTTTTGAGACTGATTTTCTCAATCATTACTCACATTTTTCTCCAATTACTATCCCTATATTTAATTATTATTTTTATTTCTCTCTTTATATCACTCTTCAATCATTACCCTCATTTCTCCCTCCAATCATTACCCAAAACCCAAAACAAACACAACCCACATGGATGTAATGCGTCTCTCGAAAGATTCACCCATTTTATTTTTGCTTAGTAGTACTTTTATTTGGAAAATGTTGGTCTGGCGACATTTGTTATGCAAATATTGTCTAACCCGATAGTTATTTTACTTTCGCTAATGAAACCACTAGCAACAAGTGCTATTACCAGGGACAGAGGGGCTCTGCTGTCCCTTGCAAGGGACAGCGATGACAGCGATGCCGGGCCATTTCAGTCACTTTCCGATGATCGGAAACGTTCATTTCGTAGAGCTCGTCGAGTAGAACAAGTGCAATAAAAATAAGCTAAATCGGATATCATTAAGCGCCTGATCGGTACACATATAACTCGGCAATTATGGATTCGAGTGGGTTTAATCTAGTGTTTCGGATGCATTCGTTTCATGATAAAAATGTTCCGATCAAGTACTTAATGATATCCGATTGAGCTGACTTTTGGTACACTTGTTCTACTCGATGAGCTCTACGAAATTAACGTTTCCGATCATCGGAACGTGACTGGAGCGGTCCAGCATCCCGGGGACAACAGCAGAGCCCCTCTGTCCTATTACGGGTGATAGTAACAAACCGCAGGCAAAAGTGACTATGAAAGGCTGCAATGTGAAATTGCCGGGAGAGAACTATTAACAACAATAAACAAAAAACCGCCGGTAATAATGACGATAGATGATATAAATATAAATAATATTCTCCTAATAAAACACAAAACTATAAGTTGAGTGGTTAAGGGGTTGAGTATGGTTTAAAGGTTGCTGGTTAGAATGTCAGCACTATGATTTTGTTTAAAAAAAAAGAGAAAATTTTAGCTGCATTAATAAGACCACCCCTTCTTTTCTAAATAAAAAAAGACCACTTTTAATAGTACGATACTTCCACCAGTGTAACTGTATAGACGGCGGTAATAAAACCGCCGATGAAAGTATTTCCGGCAATTTTCATGCCTCTATTGTCCGATGGTAGTAGAGATTTTTGGCGTAGTATAAACTAAAAACTTAAATTCAAATCTATGATAATGTGACTATCAATGTCTGATGTTCAACATGGCCAAAAAATAAAGGAAAATGCTAACCTACACTCAATAAGTTTAGGATAATAACTATAAAGTGCATCGAGAAAAATATATTAATATCGGTAAAAATATACTGATATTCGTAAAATATGAATTAATATCTGAATTAATTTGTGCCTTATATGCACATTATGCATCAATTGAATGGAGGTTAACCACACAAAAATAAAAGTCTGATGTTCAAGGGTTTTTCCGCAATGCAAAGCCCTCTGAGACACTTTTGCTGCGCAAATAAACAAGCAGTAAAAAGTACACCATTTTGGATACTGTAGCCCCCGGCTAAGACACCCAGCATGTGGAAAATGGTTGGTCTCATACTCTCTCTCACAGAGAGCGAAAGAGAACCAGAGAAGAGAGAGAGAGAGAGAGAGAGAGGGTGAGAGTGGTCCCTAATTGCCCATAACGCAACAAAGTCATTTTCTGAATGGTGTGACTTGTGAGGGTAGGGTTATTTTGCACTGGGATGAGGGAGAGGGAGAGAGAGAGAGAGAGGCACAGACACATCACACCATTGGTAAAACCCACTACTACATAATTGAATCCACAGGAAAGGACGGAAAAAGTAATGTGAAAAAAAGAGCATCCTCTCTCTCTCTCTCTCTCTAAAAAGTACGATTGCTACTGCTGGGGATTGAAAGTGGTGAATAGAAAAGCAGATTTCTCCACACCCATGTCGAGAATAGCCGCCTCCTGTCCAGAATTTCTCCCTCCTCCCCTTTCTCTCTGCACATATCAGCTGCTGCGCGCGTCCAAGCTCAACAATATGTGCAGCCCCTAGGCCCTTGAATTATTTCCTCTAATTGTTCAGTAGTTAGATTAGAAGATATGCCTAGGCCAGGTCCAAGACCTTACGAGTGCGTGAGGAGAGCCTGGCACAGTGATAGACACCAACCCATGAGAGGTTCCATCATTCAGCAGATTTTCAGGTACTGGGTAGTGTTTGTTTCGAGCTTGTCTTGTACTATTTTTGTGCAGTTTTGTTGGTGCCCTCAATGTGTGTGATTAGGATTGTATATGGGTATTGGTTAGTGTGTTTTTTTGTGCAGTTTTATGAATGCCCGCTTTGTGTTTGATTAGGGTTTCTTTCCTTGGTAGTGTTTGTGGGTAAAGCTTGTTTTTTTTTAGTTTAGAGTGCGTTTGGTGCAGTTTTTGACCATATGCCCACCATGTGTTTGATTAGGGCTGTCCAAGAGAGTCACAGCCCTGGTACGAAGAAGAACAAAGAATGGCAAGAGAAGCTACCTATTGTGGTGTTGAAAGCAGAGGAAATCATGTACTCCAAAGCCAATTCCGAGGTTTTACTTCTTTATTACAGATTATATTGACCATCTCCATTCCTTAGTCTTTTTTCCCCTCAAAATGAGTACTATTAAGTTTGTTAAAGGTTTGATCTGATATGAACCACTCAATGGTTCTTCATTTAAATCTTTGCAAAAAGAAATCACCAATATATCGTAAAATGTCATTTGAATGGTCCAAACTTTCTTTCATAGTATTTGGTGGAAATATTGTCTCTTCATTGATTTGAAAGCAAAAAAAGGTTGTTGCTTAATTTAGTATCACTTTGGTGAAAGGATTTCATGAAAGATTCGGTGTATGGTTGGAGAATATGGAGATGCCTTGGTATGGTTTGGCATTGATTCCGGCTTCATACTTTGGTTTTCAGTACTTAGATCTCAAACAATGTCGTTCCATTGCGTAGGGTGAGTACATGGATCTTGCAACACTATGGGACCGGGTGAATGATGCTATTAATACGATTATTAAGAGAGATGAAAGCACTGAAACGGGAGATCTCTTGCCTCCTTGTGTTGAAGGTACAGATTATTAATTTGTGGCTCGTATTGTGGAACCAAATCTGTTATTCTGCAACTGGGTTGTTCCCAATTTGGAAGTAGATAAGCTCAAGTTTTATTGCCATTTAAATTCTGAATTCCATTAGTGTAGATAAACAGGAATGACCTAGCTCAAGAGACGGACTTTGATTCACCACTTTAGCTAGTGAAATCATTTTAAGCTATGACATAGGAGTATTTTGAAATGATAAATTTAATTTTTGCATCTTGTTTGTTTGTGCCCCTTTCACCCTGATGTTCAGCTGCCCTTAACTTGGGTTGTGTTCCAGTAAGAGCATCCCGAAGCCAACGGAATGCTAATCCAAGAAGTTACCTTGCCCAGAAAACTCAAGATCCTGATAACACTACCAATGAGTGGAACCCCCAGTTACCGCCTCTCCACTCTGGCAATCAATTAACCTCCCCAAGACCTGTGTCCATGAATTCAACTCAATCTAATAGAACTGTGACGCAAAGCAATAGTTGTAATAACCACATTATTAACTGCAATTTTCCTTCTCCATGTGTGGAAGTTCGTCCTCGTAGCACTAGCGACAACCAGTTTATCCCTGTGGAAAGTAACACCTCACCAAATGTTGGTTCGGTTTATCCCTTGTACTATGGCACCCATTTTCAGCCTGAAATGCCCCAGTCGACCTTCCAAGTCCCAAGAAAACCCAATGCCATAATTATTGGTAGACCAATTTTCCCATCAGCCGCAGAGACAGCCAAAAAGGGTTTCTTGCAGAACCTGTTTTCCTGTGAGAGGGATGAAAGTACTTCAAACAGAGTCAGTCAAGCAGATTCTAGAAAGGACCATGGGAAGGCACCTGAAACGGGATTTGACTTATCTTTGCGTTTGGGGTTGTTTAAAGAACCGTGCATCAAACCGGGAAGAGTTGTGGCTCCTGACACCACTACAGTTGATTTAAGCAGTTCTCAGGAGGGGATCATGTTCACTAATCTGTCTCCCCACCAAAACAAGGAGTTTTCATTCTTTCCTGTGGAGATTGCTAATGATCCCTTTGAGTCCCATAGAAGTCAGTGGAATTCTGAGGGTGAAGGAAAGAATGCGGAAGCAGCTTCTAGGAAGCGTAAAGCACAGTTAGAGGAAAATTTGGAGGATGGGTTATTTTTCTCACAACCAGAGCTCAGATCCAGCCAGTTTATTGGTCGAATGAAAAGGCCAGGTTTGCAGTAAATTTTTTTGCAATGTAGCGTACAATTTTGGGAAATAATAATTTTGCATTTATATCTTTGTCGCCTTCTATATTCGTGTACATTTTGATTGTGAACTTGTATGCTGTGATGAGTTTCCAGTTGCAAGGGTGTGCCAAAGAAGGAAGTTATGTTAATACTAATTATTTGGGAAAATAGGATAAAGACAACATACCATCTAAGAGGAATAAAAAACACGTTACGGATTTAATTAGTAGTGCAGGTTGTAAGAAATTTCCTTGTCTCAATTGACGTACCTCTTGTCCTTTTATTGAAACCAAGAAATCGCCGAGTGGAAAGAGCTTGGCTAATATTAACATCATAGCAGACATCTAAGAACGGACGTGCCCAAGATATGTACTTTTCCTCTGATAAGCTGGGGACTTGTTTGGAGGTCAAAATATAATTTTGAAAAGTTGGGTGGTTCAAAATTGTCTTGGACCTTATTTCCTTAACTTCTGATCTAGGGAACTTATAATTCTTGAACTGTATTTTTATAATGTTCATACTATTTGTGTTTTCATCTCTGATATACTAGCTAATTGATTAAACCCAAATGCTATTGAAAAGAATGCTTCGTTTATTAATGCAGAGTACAGAAAACAAATACCACAATCTGTAGTCAATCTTATTACTTTATTACAAGCGAACAAATTACAAAATGAAGGTGTATAAACTGAATCCTAAAACCACTGGCGCGAAATCTGGTATTGATATAAGGGAGATTGATTTACATGTGACTCAAGAGAGAGACAGACAGGGCCAAGAGAACCACCGAGAATGCCCCGGCGGCGAGCGGTGAAGCGCCGTTGCCGAAGGTGACTTCCAACTTCTGTCCCAAATTGCAGTGGGATTCGATGGTGCAGATGTAGTAGTGGGTGACGTTGGACTCGAGAGTGAAGTTAGCCGGGCTGGTGGTTTGGATAGAGCCAATGACGTTGGTCGAGGTGCAGTTGTCGAATTCTGCCTTGGTTGATACTCTGGCCACGGTGTGTGTACCGGTCCAGTTGAATACTGAGAGAAGAGAGCGAAGAAAAACACATTAATAATGGAAATAAATGTGTTTCTGTTTCCAATTTTGAACGACGACATTCAAAGAAGTTGTACTGAAATTTTGTAGGATGTGACACTCTTAATGGGTACTTTTATTCGTGCTTCAATTTTTCCTTAAGGAGAATAAAATTTTGTTAGTGGAACTGGTACTGCCTGAATAGGAGTATAGGACCCCCAGTAAGAGGCAAGAAAGAACATAAATGTATGCTCTGTGTTTGAATCTTATCAGTTTTAACTATAAGCTAATTAGAGTGGCCTGTTAATTCAAAATTTTAGTATCATGCTTATCATTCTAGTCGAATACTGTAATCACCAAATCCCTTCCGCACTCATCGAGACTTGGTTAGAGAAATTGAGCATGCATACCTAGGGTGTCTCCAACCTCAAAAGTTTGCTTATCAGCCCAGACGGAGTACGCGATAGAGCCGCCAGGAGGAATTGTCCACCCTAAACTGTCTCCAACGGTGTAGGTGTCGGCTGTTGCACCCATTACCACTGCAGCTATAACAACCAAGCACCCAATAACTGCAAAGCGGCTAGCCATTTGTCGTTAGTGTTCTGCAGGTCGTCCCTGATTATCTCTCTCTTTCGAGAAATTGTTTTATCTCAATCTGTCGCTAGGAATAAAAAGAAGTCGACAGGTGATAGTAATGTCAAGAAGTTGAGGGTGCGGTACTTATAGGAAAATGATTTAGGGATTGGAATGGAAACGCGGAGTGATTCGAGAATTATTCAACAAAGTGTGGGTTTTTATTTCAAAACAGGCGTCTGGGCAAGACTTCTGGGAGTTCTAGAGAGATTTATAGGTCATTTCTTCTTGTTTCTTTAAGGTAAATTAGGTAATATTATATTGTTGGGCAATCTTGAATGTATTCTTTACATTTCTTTGTTTGTTTCTTGGACCATTGACCTTTGACAAGCTGAAAAGGGTACAGTGGAAAGCAAGGAAGGAATTGGAGGAGGAATGAGCCTAAATTGAAAAGAAAAGAATCATGGACGTTTAGGTTTGGAAAATAAACTAGGTTCGTTTGAGATTGAATCGTGTTCGACTTTGCTAAAAGCTCGTTTAATATCTATTCCTTAAATATAAGCAGGATTTGGTTAGGATGATAACTATGAATGGCAGACACGGGTGCTTAATTCTTGCGCTTGCGCATATGCTGGTTTGTTCGAAATGTCTGTATAGATACGATGGTGGTGGTAGTCGTCTTTGGCGTTCGGACACAGAGTTCTGAAATCAACTTCTCTATGAGCCTATTGAGTCGAGTCGAGTTGAGCATGATCATTTTTTTGATTCGTGTGACATATTGCCCAACTTTGATGACTTGTACATTTTGACGAGGATATACTAATAGAAGCTTCTGACGTGATGTAAACATCAGGAGACATATTAGGATATACATGACTTTTGGTGCTGTAAGACAAACGTCGATTTAATGAATTCACTGTGAGATCCATGGCTCCGGACCTTGTTTTCCATGCAAGGTATCTCTTTTGGAGTGATTTGTTGCTTCGCAAATCCAACTCGGAGTATTAAAGATATATCATCATTACACCTTTCATATTAACTTTACCTCCGCTTTATGCATTTCATATCAACTTTTACCTCTACTTTTCAAAATTATACTCTACTTTATGTTAACTCTTTACCCACTAATTTTTTAACTTTTCAAAAAGGTAAAATAATAATTGTATAAATTTTTACCCATTAATTTTTTAAAATATACATAATAAAATAGTCGACTATAAAAAAGGTACGGAGGAAGTATAAGTTGTTTCCTAATTCAATGCAAGTTGAGTTCTGGCATTAGTGGTGCGGGCATACTTCTTAAACAATAATGCTAAACACACACAACAAATCAACACAACACTCTTACAAAGGGGTGGGTCCCACTCCTATGCCAGTTGAGTTCTGGTGTTGTACGTGTAGCTTTTTTGTTTGTTAAATGAGAGGTGCCTGGTTCAAAACCTGGAGGATTGGATTGGCAAAATAAGTTTTTTCCTTTTTTTTTTGTTGGACCTAGATCTAAATAATACACGAAGATAAAAAAAAAAAAAAAAGGGTACAAATAATATTCCATATAACTCTTGCACCTTTTGTATTATAAATTACTATTTAGTACTATTATTTAGGGGTTCTCCAATGGATTTTATTCAAGACCAAGCTTTAAATCTTTTGCACACCATTAAAGTTTTGATAAGTTTTTTTTTTTTAAAATTATTTCGTTTATTTTAATTTTAATATTAATTCACACGTAACACACTTTTAACAATAAATACACCAAAATAATTTATTTTCACTCAACAAATTTTGATAAAAAAAAAGGGTTTAAATAAATATTTCTCTTATTGGCTAAGTTTCCCATTTGATAAAATGAGATTTTTCATTTTAGGTGAGTTTTATGCAGGTGTGATAAAATTGCATTGTTTTCTCACTTGATAAAATCTACTTTTGATAAAATCTCCTCTCAATGACTTATTTACCAATTTGCCCTTCTTTTCTTTCATCACCTATGAACTAAAAATAAACGTTAAAAACTTACCCAACAGTACCAAGGTTTTTTAACAAAATATTTACTTTGAACGTACTAATTTTTTCCCCCTCATTCATCAACATCCACCATAAATACATGGAAGAGTCAAGAGTGAGGTTGGGGTGTGTGCGTGTGTTTAGTGTAAGGTGAGGTTCCAGACAAAAGTTAATGTGTTGGGGGGCAAAACGGTAATTTCGCCTAACTTTTGAGAATGACTTTGATAAAATCTCTTCCAAGCTTTTATCAATTGAGAGACTTTTGTTTGATAAAATATCAGATTTTATGAGATAAAATCAAGCGGAAAACTTAGCCATTGTTAAAAATACAGTATTTTTCTTAAAATTAAAGTTAAAAACATGATTAGTTAGAGGAAACGTTATAATATTGAGTGGTTCTTCATTCTGTTTGATTATTTTTTCTAATGATATAAAAAAATTAAAAATTTATTTTGGTTAAATTACGAAGGTAAAATATCATATTTAATCTTTTCTGTTAAAAAATTTAGTGTTCCAGTTTTTGAATTCGCGTTAAGCCTCCAAATGAAATCTGAAATCTTTAATCTGTCCCTACCAGTTTTTTTTCCTTCTATTTGTCTAGTTACACCAGTGCTAAAATATCAAAATGATGGACAATGAGATGTTTGAGCATTCATGCAAATTGATTTTACCACTCTCCATTCTGATATTGATATTTTTTTTTTGTCTCTATTAGATGAAATTACTAAACCATCATTGTATTTGAAAAGCAAGAGGAAAATGTAATTAAAGGACAAGGGTGATTGAGTAACTTCACTTAATGAAGATAAAATAAAGAGTGTCAATATCAAAGCGGAGAGTATCAATATCAATTCCCCAATTCAAATACCATGTTGGAAAAGTTGAATAATGGGTCCACATCTTACGACATAAGAAAACGAAGTGCATCGAAAATCTACGAGTGACACAAGACTGCTCTCCAGGTGACACAAAAGGATAATTCTAAGGTACAAAAGAAAGAGGCACAGAAAATGTACAGTCATCTCGGGGACCCACTTTTGGATCTCAAATAAACGATCCGAGCTGTTCATTCATCTTAGAATGACTTTCCAAGGGGCCACGCGAGAAATCAGGTCAATCGGACGTGCATAAGTGGTTGATCCAAAACCCCTCCGTTTCATTCAATCCCCGAGATGATCTGTATGTTTTCTGTGCATCTTCCCTCTGTACAAGTAGCAAGGTCCGACACAAAAACATCCATCTTCCTTGCTGACGGTCAACGTTTTTTTTACAGTTTAATTTTTCTTTTTGGTCTTACAATATACATCAGTGGGGTTAGTGGAGAAGTTATGTGGAGTAGTTTTCTCTGTAGATTCGAATCATAGATTTCTCATTTGACAGGCAAGAGGTACAACCAGATGAGTTATAGTTAAATTTCATATGAATTTAAGGGATAAAAAAATCCTTGTATTTGAAGTATATAGACAATTAAAGAACAAATTTAAAAGGTACGAACGTAGAATAGTGAAAACGAAACACGTACTTAATGATAATCCATTTCAATTTCATACAATCCATAACTTAAGATCATAAGTTGTGCATCGATCGATCTGGTTTTTATGAATATCCAATGAATAAAACACCGTCACGGATATCGTATTGTGATTATAGTAACTTTCTATCCATAACAATTTCTTGTGTTCACGTTACGAGAGTATATAATAAGTCTAAGAGTATAACCAATTAAAAATTCTCTACATAAAACCTGCAATTTTATTTTACCTTGGATGTTAGCAATAATGTCACCTTAACTATGCATTTCCCTGTCAACAATTGGATAATTGGATTTATTGTAAGTTCACAAAGAGGAATCAGACAACGTAGTCAAATCGAAAATCTCCATCTTTCTCATGTAAATTAAAAATCTCACCTAGAAAATCCAAACAAAGATTGACCGACTCAGTACCTGTGTTTCTTTATTTATGCAAGAAATAATCCACGGTTGAAAAGTCAATATCACGAAAAGTTAGTACTCCTATTAAAATACTCCTCAGACATGGTCAAGGCAAGGGGGCCTTGCTTTTTGGCACAAAACGACGTCGTTTTGGATGTCAAAAAAAGCACCAAAAATTTCAATTGGTGCCCAAAACGACATCGTTTTGAGCCCTAAAACTGCCAAAAAAAAAAAAAACCTTTTTCTACCCTGAATTCCAGAAAAAAAGGCAATAATTCAATTTTCTGGAGACAAATAAAAGAATCAAAATTGAATTTGCTGAAGGAGAGCCCCCTTTTTTTAAACCCTGAATTCCAGAAAAAAATGCAAACAAATGCTTATTCTGTTATGAAAATCTCATCGACGGGGATGTAGCTTGATGGGAATGATATATTAGTAACCTCATCTAATTTTTGACTAAAATTATGACAAATACCTGGTGGGAGATGATGATTCCGACAAATCGTTGGATTCCGGCGTGAATGATCAATTCCAATCTCTTCAGACTTCAGTTTAGGCGTGCAAAAGATTCGGGGAAGTCTTCAATTTTTTTTAATCTTCTTGGGCTCAAAAAGACGTCGTTTTGATTGAAATTTTTGGTGCCCCTTTTGACGCCTAAAACGATGTCGTTTTGGGCCGAAAAGTAGGGGAGAAAAGGAGGGTCCCCGGATCCCAAATAATGTTCCAGAAACTATTATCTCACCATCCAACCACACAAGGCTCATAGGCTTAGGGTTTGGTCGGGCCTTATGAAAGGAAGGAAAGTTAAAAGGAAATTTCTTAATTCCCTCGTTTTGGTTTGAGAGAGAAAAGAAGAAAAAATGGCAAAATAGAGTTCGATCAATTCAAGATAGTGAAATTTTCCTCTCAAATTTCCTCTCATTTCCCTTCGTAATTATTTTAAGTTTTAACGAGTTCCAAACAACACGTTAACAATACTTAGAAATTGCTGAGACACTGCATGATTGTGTTTGGAATAACTAATAATTACTCCATGGAAATTGATAGTTACACCTCCACTGACCACACCTTCAACCACGCCGGGCTGAGAGCAGTGTGGTTGGTGGGTGTGTATGTAGATCGAATTATTGTGATTATAATATCACACCTCTATCACGTAACTCATCAATAGGGTCCTCTGCTCCTGTTTGCAATCATTGCTCTAGCCTCTACATTCTATGCGCTCTCGTGAATTCAAGTAGTTTAGAATGTTTTTGAAAGATCTCGTTCACGCAAGAGCACACACGTATGATGTGACTTAAAATAACAAGTCACACCGATACCTAAACATGGACTCACACCAAATAACAATAAAAATGATCAGCTTAATTTATTAGTCGAAAATATCTAACACAATTGCGCACATGCACAAAAACCTAAACAAAAATATAAAAATATATAGAAATCACTGTGTTATTCACTTCGAGTGTGTCCCGACCACACTCAATCAAAATCTGAACCACACATTGAACAAATATTGTTCTCTCTACTCCCTATCAACTATCTCTAGTGCAACAAAGCTAAAACAATCGAGACTAAGGTGATAGGCAAGGCGGCAGCAACAGCCAGCGGCTGGGCGGCGCTTGGGGGCGGGGGAGGAGGAGGAGAAGTGGTGGTGCTGCCGGTTGGTGATGGGGAGGAAGTACCGGTGGCGGAGACGTTGATGGCTAGCTTCTGGCCGCCGGCGGAGCAGTGAGTCCCAAATGAGCAGATGTAGTAGTGCTCGCCGGCGGTGAGCGTGACTGTTGTTGGCCCGGTGGTTTCGGTGGAAAGGGCGTTAGTTGAGCTGCAACCATCGTACGCCGTCTTCGACGCCACCTCCACCACGTCGTGTGCTCCGGTGGAGTAGTTGAAGACTGTACACATGGAAAAATTATTGAAAAGAATAATACTCCTACAAACAGAGAGTTAATGGGGAAAGATATATAAAGCAAAAAAGAAAAATTTAAAATTATTTGGTATCGATTTAAAAAACTACTACCGTATTTGAGATCTTTAATTTGGTGTAAAAAAAATTAAAAATTACGTCCAAAAGTATTTTAAATTATGATTCAAAAATTAGACGTCTTTTTCCTATGACTCAAATATTGAGATTGATGGAGTAACACCTTATTCTTGAAACAACACTCACTGACGATGTGACGCAACATATTTTAATTGAAAAATCTCCAAGAATAATATACTTACGGAGAGTGTCGCCGACGGCGAAGGTTTGGGTGTCGGCCCAATTGGTGTAAGCCACGGAGCCAGTGGGCGGAATAGCCCAACCCAAGCTGTCTCCCACCACGTGAGAAGTCTGTGCCCTCGAACTCTGTACAAGGGCAACAGCCACTACTGCCAAAGAAAAAACAACCAAGTTCATCATCCCTTTAATTGCCATTGCCTTCTCTTTTTGTGTTCTTCAAGTCACCCCTGTTTTCTCTCTCTAGAATGATCACACTATGAGGATATCCGAATTTGGATTGTATGGCGAGAGAGAGAGAGAGAGGAAGAGGGAGGAGGGATAAGGGAGTGTGTGTGTGGTGTGGTGGGGATTTATAGAGAGAGAGAGAGATTTCAAAGCCGAGTTTGATTTTAACTCCGCAAGTAAAAAGGAGTGCGTTTGACTATTGTGTCGGTAGCCAAAAGCTTTCAAACCGAATCTAATTCGAAAATCCAAACTTCAATGAAATTAGGGAAGTTCAAAGTTGTTTCTATTGGGTTTTGGAGCCAAATACATTGACATTTTTCCAAGATCTTCGGACCGACATGATGATTGGAATCCTTGTGCTCCGGAACTTGTTGAGACTAGCTATCAACCACGTTAAAAATTACGTTCATCAGATATCTAACTAAAGGCTTGGAGCCTAACGGTTATTTTCTAATTCTCCCATAAATAAGATTAGGGTTCGAGCTTCAGTAGATGCGTTTGAGGTTTAGGGTTATGGATAGCCTCTAGACTCCCCTCAAACTAATTCACTAATTCTCCCGCTAATCCCTCACTGATATATATCGAATGACAAAAAAAAAAAAAAAAGATATCTATTGGTATGTTTACAAATCAGATATGTTACAATAAATGGAACACGGAATTGAAATTTATATTTTGAAAATTTATGAATTGATGCTTGATAAAATTTTTTTTTTTTTCGTGTGGTTAATAGTCTCGATGAATTCTAATAACTCACTGTTCCAATTGTTTATAGTCTGATGAGTCTCGATGAATACAAAGGGTTCCAGTCATTAGAAAAAAAAACTTTAATAACATGGTCCACTCCCACCGGGATCCTCTTCCGATTTGAAAGGTTTTTTTTTTCCCCCTCCTTTTTGAAATTTTGCTAATTGCTAAAACTGAGTAGATGCAGTTATATTGATAAAAGAACGCATCGATTCGTACGGATGATCGCGTACGCAAAATGTACGCAACCCATATCAACCGTCCGTATATGAAATCAATCGTCCGGATTTAAATAAACTATTCGCGCACGAATAGTTTATTTAAATCCGGACGATTGATTTCATATACAGACGGTTGAGATGCACTATCCGTGCATATGGCGTACACACGTCTGCGTACACAAATCTTTAGTGTTGATAGAAATCTGTATGGATAAATGACTTGGTTTTTTGAGAAATAAATAAATGACTAGTTCCTAAGCATCTTGAATGCTACAAAGTCGTGATCCAAACGAGTTGATTAAGATTTAGGCTTTCATTTTCTCGTAAGGTCTTATGTTATGTAGAGCCAATGTATATGGGGCTTCGTTCCGGTATTAATTAGGCCACCTAGTGAACGTCAGGATTGATTTTTCAAGACTAATTGAGACGCACGCAAATTGAGTCCGACAGAAAAATTATAAAAGCAATAAAATCGTGATGGCATATATATTCTTGATGATAGTCAGGGCCGGCCCCGGGGTAAGCCCCCGGGCTTGGGCAACCCCCGGTTAGGGCAACCAAAAAAAAAAAAAAATCCCCGAAGATGTAAGTATCATATATAAATTATTCCAGGTATCTAAACAATTGTGCTGCTGGCAACGTTGGTCACGGTATGCTAAGGAAATCTAGTTGGGCAGGGTTCAAATCCCCCTAGATGCGTTTTTGGCAAAATGAACTTCTTGTCTTATTTTTTTTTTTTTTATCTATTGTAGATAAAAATAATTCTTACTACACCATAAATGTTTATTAGTTTGCATTTTTGGCTAATTAACTTTTTGTCTTATTTTTTTTTGATGCATTGTAGATAAAAATAACTCTCACACTATAAATATTTTTTGGTTTACGATGGTTGATCTATCATAGCTATGCTTAGTCGTTGTAGAGTTCAAGGTTCATATCCTTTGCAAATCATAGATGTTCTTACGAGTGTTCTTTCTTCTCTCTTAATTTATTTTAATTTTACTTCTAACCTAATTAGTTAGAGAAAACACAAATTTGAGCAGCAGTTTGATATGTTTGATTCATTTTTTTTCTAGTTGTGTATATATTTTTTTAAGTTTATTGTATTGTAATTACGAAACTACGATACTATGTTTGATATGTTTACCTTCTCGGACATCTTTGATATGGTTGACCTCCGATATATAGTTTCTTTTCAGTGTTTTTAAGTTAACGGAGTGAATGACAAAAAAAAAAAATTTAACAGGGTGTGTATAACATTGAGCCTTTTTTATGTAGAAAAAAATATGCCTCATTCAAAATTCATAACGTGTTTTATTTATTTTTTTTGAACTGCAAAATTTATAAAGTAGTTGAGCATAAAAAATTTGGTGTAAAACATTCTCATTAGTATGTTATTCCCAAAAAAATTGGTGTAACTAATTTCTAATGATTTCCCGAAAAGGACAAGCAATTTGGGACGGAGGAAGTACTTAATACTAAGAGGGCAACCAAGCTTAAGGCCGGGCTTGGGTAACCCCAAATGTCGGAGCCGGTACTGATGATAGTACTAGGACATGAGATATTTTCTTCACCAAGACTCGGGGCACCCTTAGCTTTCCATGATGTTAGGTGGTTGTCATTGTCCTCTAAAACATGAATTTTAATGCCAGCTTATTTACCGAAATTTTTGATGACCTTTTTTTTTTTGGCTTTCATTAAATTGGGATTGTAAAATCACCAACCAGGTTGGTTCAAGTGGTTCGGTATTTGTTCCCTTTAAGCAAAGTCTCAAGTTTGAGTCTTGTAAATGGAGGAAACTTGCGTTGGGAGAGCTATACCCCTTCGTGGGCCGACCCGGCTCGAACCGGATTTAGTCGGGGTCCAATGAACTTCCGGATACCGGTGGTTTAGACCCAAAAAAAAAAAGGGATTATAAAATCAATGCGACACCAAAAGGGAAAATGGGTAGATGGAGGATTGCGACTACGAATGTGAATACAAGACCCAAAAGAAGGCCCACAGAGTTTCCGCGTTTTTCTCTTTATACATAGGGAAATGTGCAGTTTTTCTCGGTGACGCTTTACCGAACCACGGTGGACTTTTGGGTGGAGTTGACTAGTCGTCCTCCTCCTTTTGTTTTGTATACTATTCTCAATCGAACAGGTTCGAATGCCCTTGGCCGCAGTCCGGATGTAAGTGGGGTAGAGGTGATTGACTCGGGCGATCCTCACGTATGTGGAGGTATGAGTTGAAGAGATGAGATGATTTGATTTGGGCGGCGGAAACTCCACCATGTGAGGTGAGGTCATTCAAAATTTAACTCTTGTATCCCTGTTAGATTTCTCGGAGGGTTCCAATCTAAAAATTATTGGCAATAGCCAATAGGTGGAGTAACTTCTAGATTACATTCACCAAACTCGGATGGCTTAAGTGAGTAATGTGAGATAATATCTAACAGGAGACAAGAGTGCTAGAGCACTACGTGGCGATGTCTCAAAACAATGAAATTACTATTATTCCTTAGCCGCCTTGGTTAGTTGGCCAGTTTGTATTTTGGAAACGTGATAAAGATCTACATTAATTTCTGATTTTGTTTATGATTTCAGGTGAGAAAACATGTGAATTCCTAGTATGCTTTCATATTATTTTATGTCTTTTTGACTTTTTCTAAACTTGTTAATTTTTTATTTTTTTTGATCAACAAAAACTTGTTAATTGAACTTTGTCTTTTCTAAAACATGACAATGCACTTTTTAAATCTTAACTACAGCCTAGTGGACTGATTTTAGAATATTTCAAGAAAAAAATGGGTAAGAAAGAAATTACTCCTATGTCTTTGGACAAACTTTTTAAAATATTATTACTTGTAAAAGTTTTGAGCAGAAGACAGGTTCTTTGAGTTGAATTCATTCTTTATATAGTGCAAACAAGACTTTTGGATTGCTCAAAAAGTCACGACGAAGTTTGTTCAAAGAAAGTTTAGGCCAGGTTTTAAGTCATAGATTGATGCCAGCACCACAAATATTTTAATTACAAGAATACAGTGACTTGGAATTACTAGCTAGGCATGAGCTTAGTCATATAATGCGCGTGCGAAAGAGCGAACGCGACCGTAAAAACGTCTCTAAAAAATATCCTAAGAAACTAAAATTCATAAAAAACGAAGATCATAATACAAACATAGAGCATAGAGCGAGAACTGAAAACGCGATAGGAAAGTCTTATTAGAAAGATCATGCGTATCCCCAGACGTCATATAAGAGACTTGAATCTATATCCTTCTAGCAGCCAAATCCTATTTCCGACTTCTGAGCACCATACCACCATCTTTAATATAATACTACTAACTTTTCTTGATCAATTGTATTTTTCCTTCCTCTTCTCCTTTATAAAATTCCAAACACACTAGGTTGAGAAAGTATTAACCCAGGTGGGGTGATCTTACCTACCAAACCCTTTTCTTTTCTTTTTTTAAAACCGGACAGACCAACCAATAAAATACAAATTTAACCATTTTCCTTATGATAAATGAACGGTGTTCTCATTATCTTGACCACTTAGGGTTTTGTCTGCAATCTGCATCACTTCATCTAGAAATGGGATAAATTCTCTCTCAGCAAGTAAGATAAAAATAAAATAAAAAATCTCTCTCAGATGATATCCCTGGTAAAATAAAAAATCTCTCTCAACTAAAAACACAAAATTTAAAAAGAAACCCATAAATTACTAATAAATAGAACCCAAGAATATTCCAAACTTTCATAGTTTACTCCTCCTACCTCGCACCACCACCCCACCATCACCTTGCACCACCACCGCTCCTTCTAAAGAAAATAGTTCTCCTCCTCCTTCTCCACCATGATGCAACAGAAGAAGGCATCGTGGTTCAAGTACAAAGGAGATCTCCTGACGCATCTTTCCCTCCTGTACCTACCATCACCGTTCAGATTCTAAAATCCAAACTACCATTACCCATTCGGATTCTAAAGTTTGAATTATCTGTACCTATTCGAATTCTAAAATCCGAATCAGCAGAACCCATTCGAAAATGAATATTCGAAGTCGTCGAGAGATCGAGCTCATGGAGGCGGTTGAATCAGGCAGCCATCTTGCTGAGCATGTGGGGTCCAGTGCGGGCACAGAGCTGGTTTAGAGAATCATTTGTGGGGCCAATTGAGGTCTTGTATAGTCGGAAGGTAGAAAGATACGAGGTTTGAAGAACCCTAATCTACCAAGCAGACGGGGGAAACAGTGGTGGTTGTGGGTGATGATGCTGCAATGTGGGATTTCAGTGGTGATGGTTATGGAGGTGAGTGGTGGTGGTTATGGGTGATGATGCGGTAGTCGGATTTCAATGGTGGTGGTAGTTATGGAGGTGAGTGGTGGCGGTGGTTAGGAGGGAGGAGGAAGAAGAAGGATAATATAGTCTTTATACTTCAGGGTATTTTTGTCTTTAAATGGTCAAACATTGGTGTGAGGCATTTAGCAAAAATGGGATGCCAATAGAATTTGCCAACAGTTAAATAGGAGCCCTCAAGCTGGGATCCGGGGACTCTGTCGTCCCTTAGGGATGGCAGGCCCTGCCGACCCGTCTCGGTCGTCCAAATGTGTTTTGGATGACCCAGATAGATTTGACGGGAGTTAAAATTCCCAAAACACCCTTCAAGCTGTCTATGATGCTTAAATTCATTTTGTCCTGAATGTTTTACCACTAGAAAAGTGGAATTATGACTTTTGTGTTTTGCGGTAAGATTGGACCGTCCAGTTTAAGCCTTTCCTGGGGTAGTTGATAGGATTAATTGCGATTTCGGACCCGCCCTCAATGTATTCTTTTTAAGAGATTCAATCTGTTCCAAGTTTTGCGGAGTTTGTAGTCCAATCTCAGGTAGTCCAGTGAACCAAACATGCCAAGGTTTCATTTGTACATCAATAAATATTTACATTGCTGAAGTTGATAAAAATGATCAGCAATTTCCATCTGTGATTTTTTTGCAGAGCAACAAGAACTGATGATGCAACTTGAGTGTGACACTATATATAGCACAACCTATAACTATGGAAGAGTCTGAATGCTTATCTGATACATCCACAATCTAAGAGTGCTCCAACACTTTGCAGCTTCAAGAATTTAAGGAGAGCAGCAAAACTGCACAGGCTGCCAATACCAAGAAATAGGAACTGGGTGAACCTTGGTGTCGAATATCCTGTAAAATCGCGAACAAACAAAATGTACAAAAGAAATGGTCAGTGTTATATTTGACAGTTAGTAAACAAAGAAGTCTAAAACATTGAGAATCCTACTAAATCAACTATGAACTTAATTCCTGGACAATACACAAATGGTAACCCCGTTTATTCTGAAAGATAGATCCAAAAAGACTCTCACACATCATTAACAAGTCCCAAAGCTACATGGGCTCCTCTAAATGCATGGTAACTGTGTCAGACACTCGTCACTTGAGTTGGAGTATCAGGGTGTGAGATATGTGCCGTCACACGTGGTTAACAAATCCCAAAGCTACATGGTCTCCTCTAAATGCGTGGTAACCCTGTCAGACCATTGTCACTTGAATTCAGGTGTCAGTGTGTGAGGTATGTGCTTGGGAGTTAACATCCATCCGCCGAAATGTATCAGTTAGTTTAAGTTTTCCATATGCTTGTGCGTAAACTATAAGTTCCATAATCCTAGTTAACATAACAGAAACAATGCATTTCAAAGGGGTAGAGAAACTCATACCTTTAAAGACAACATGGATGATGTAGCAGACGAAGATTTCAGCCCTTTAAACCCAATATTGTAGGCAATGGTGCCATTAGGTAGAAACAGTCCGAAATTCCTCTCGGAAGTTGGACCAGGCTTCAAATCCTCATTGAACAGCGCAAACACATAAGCCTTCAACATATTTTTAGGCCGCATAGGGGTACCCTTCCTCAATGCGAGCCTCTTACGCAGGTTGTAATTGAAAGTCCTTGCATTGCTTGCTGTGGCAGCCTCTTCATTTGGATCTCCATGAGAAGCCCAACCAGTTTCTGTAACTATAACTTCCATCTTTTTAAATCCAGCATCTTCCAAAGCAGCATAAGCCGCATCAATCTGAGCATCAAGCATGTTGTCATAGTGTAAATTTGTTTTGTTATCGTATATTCCCTGATATGACTGGAAAAGAGCATAATTTATATCAATCTCCGTTGGATCATTCATGTAGGCCAGAAAAGGGTATGCATTCAAGCAGAAAGGGGACCCAATCTGTGAGAAGAAATCGAGGAGTGGATTCATATATTGAACAACATTCTCGCTGAAAATACAATAAGAGGGAGGGAAAGAGTTATTGAAAACAGCCTGTGAATGTGCAGTGGTAATCTGAACTACATCATCTAACTGAAGACTTTTCGTTGCGTTGTATATATTTTTTACAGCACCCAAAAGCGCTTCCGATAGTGATTGATCACCCCCTCCCAGAACTTCATTTCCCACAGCAATCCCACGGATTTTTGTCTTGGGAAGGAATGCTTGCACATTTTCTTGAACCCAAGTCAGCGCATCATCCGGATTAGAACTCATATCTTGAAGGTTTCCATTCGGAAGGCTAACCACTAATTCAAGCCCTGTTCCACTGAAGGCATTGAGGACACTGTTGTTAGCATCATAGATACGAACATTCCTAATCTTTGCTGACCTCAGGAGTGTAACAACTTTATCAGGAGAAAGAATGTTATCCGCAATTCTACCGTAGTTTATCCCGTAAGTTCCAGTGAATGCATCCACAGCCACTAGAAACAAACCAAAAACGCAGAACAAGAGCAACTTCATGATCCATTTTGTCGTTTAATTATTAGGAATACAAAACACGACCATGGGTAAGAAATAGTTTACTTACTAGCACTGGTTATTGGGTGATGGGTAAAAGTAAACATTTTCTGTTATTCTCATAGCAATTTCAGAGTAACTTGCACAATTTCATAAAATCCAATGAAGCTGTAAAGTATGGCAAATTCTGTGAATCATGCGATAGATAGAACGTAACACTATAAACATCAAATCTACCACTAATATAGTACTACTTTGTGAATCAAACTAACTCAGCAAGAATCCAACAATTTCACACACCGGTCAGAACAAAGTAGGGATAGAAGGGTGGATTAGTATGCATTAAAGCAGCTTCATGATTACCCCGTCCAGTAATTGAAGTTTGCCTCGATTTGGACCCCTCATTAGTAGAATTTCAAGAGGATATCAGCGATATAAAGGGAAGATTTGAAGGGTGGATTACTAAGAAATTAAACTGCTGCATAACAAATAACATGTAATCATAATAAATCAAAAGATCGTAACCATCCACCACCAAATCCTTTGTTGGGTTTGTGAAGTCCATTTTTTTTTTTTTTTTGAGAACACACAAACCCATATTGTGAAGTCCAATTCTGTCTTGATTGCCACTTCGCTGACTTTGTCAGGATTCCAAAAAGACAATTAGACAAACTCATATGTACCCAGCACCCGAAATGATCCGCACACTTTCTTCATTCAACATATAGTGGAAACTAGTGCGAGTCGTAAATGAGTAAAGCTACACAACTAGTGAAGCAAGCGAAAATCTCCGAGTCGTTTCTTTGCGTTCTTGCTTGATTTACCATTAGCGCAATTGTGTGTTAGGTCGAATACGCAACATCTATTATCTTGATTAACTTAGCAATGCATACAGTAATTAACGAGGACAGAATCAATTTCTACAATCTATTCAAGAAAAAGCAAAAATCAACAAGGGTAGAACAGTAAAGTTACCGCTTGGAGTGAAGAACACCGAAAGCAGGAGAAAAAACCGGACCAAGAAACTCGAAATCTTCATTATTTTTCAATTGACGATGTTCAATTCCTCTGCAATACCTTCAACCCAGTAGTGGATATAACATAGGGGTGCCAGAAATAGGTCGAATTTGAGATGATTTTCTTCTCTAAAAACCAAGCAAGCACGGTATGGTCTGTGCATTCAAGTTGAAGTATGATTCTCTATTTCTCTCTGTCTGCTTTCTCTCTCTAGAAGACAGCCGTGTAGTGGTGGAATCCGGCGAGTGGTTCAAAGCGTTTAGCGGTAAATAGCATTTTTGGGTTTTGATTGGACAGGGCTTTACTTGCATTTGTCGAACTCCACGCATATGACTCAAGTTGAAGCTTCTTTGTGTTTGTGTGTGTATGTAGTGGAGGTGAGATGCTGGAGGAGAAGGTGAGGGGTATTTTGGGAAAAATACATTTGCCTTTTCAATTATTTGAATTAATTATTCGTTTTGATGAGAATAATCAGAAACCTATAGAAATATTGATAGAGGTTAGAGAATGTCTGTATAAGACGAATAAAAAGAAAATAAATTTTCAGTCTCTTTTCATATTTTGTGAACCTTTATGGGCTTGCGAAAAAATAATTCAAAAAATTTGACACGAATTTCAAAACCAATGACCTAAATGACAAAAACAATAATACCATAAAAACACCCCCTTATGGTAAAGTTTTACTGTAAATTTCAAATGATGAACCAAATAGGAACTGAGCAACGATTTTAACATAATAGTGACAAATTTGTATGAAAAAACAAAAATAGGAAGGTTAACTACAGTGTGAATATTTATCGCCTCAGAGAACTATAAAGCTTGATATAACTTGAGAAATTTGGAAACCTATCTAGTGGTGGCGGGACTATAGAATTTAATAATTAAATTAAATTTTGTACCAAATAAATAGCATTTTGTTAAATTCTTGCAGCGGCGGTCGCCATCACTAGTGGCTCTATCGTTGGAACCAATAGTTAATGACCAAGACATGATAGGGTTAGAAAATGAAGCTTTCTTGGTCATGTGGATTATGAATTAGCACTATATTATCATTAATGCCACACTTCTTTTAGGTAAACTATCCACATGTCTCAATCTTTGTATTAGCCGGCATGAGGCAAGTCCTTTAACTTTTGATGAAAGGGAGTTAGTTCCAATATAAATATAGAATAATTAAAAGAAATTAGTGAGATGCGGCAAAATAATGTCATATGCACATAGTTGGTGATTAAACCTTTATTCTTCTCAAGTTTTTAATTTTTATTTTTTTTATAACTAGTAGTTCTTATTTTGTGAGATTAAATGATCAGACAGAGAAAGAGAAAGAGAAGAAGCCTTCCAAATCAAGAGAGCTATTGGGACTTAAGCCTTCATATATGATAGGTGCAAGAGGCCTTCAAATGTGGCAAGTTGCTATTGGGACAAGTGGGTTGATTTGATGTTAAGAGAGATCTATAAGAAAAGGTTGATTTGAAGCTACACTTTGTCCAATGACATTTATTTGCATAGAAGATAAATCACTATTGTAGGTTTTTTATTCCAAAAATATCGCTATAAAATGTGACGATTGTAAGATTATAAAATTACAATTTATGATGATAGGTGTTTTAGTTTGAAATGAAAGGACTAGAGAAGATTACATCATTCTATTAAAAATCACGGTGTTATGACATTATTCTTTTATAATGCTTTGAAGTTGTGTAAATTGCTGATTGAGTGAAGATATGACGAGCAAAGTATTTGTTGAAAGATTCTTATTATGTGGCTTTTATATTAGCTAAGAACATCTCCAATAGTCCTGGCAAATGAGCCATGTTGGCTATTTTAACCGGTAGAACCACAACATTTTGTCTCCAACAAGATAGCCATTTCGGCTTGGCATTTTACCTGTATGCATTTTGACTAACTAAATATACTTTAAACCAATTAAAAAGTGCTAATTCATCAAGCATCTCACCAAACATGGCTTGATTTCTCACCAAACATGACAGTGAACAAGCAAAATAAGTGTTGTATTTCTTACCTGTATTATTTTTCTAGGTGAAATAACTATGGACACGACTTTGGTATCGAAACAAAGGGTATCGAAAATGTACAGTCGGCTTGCGGACTTTTGGGTCCCACACGAATAATCTAGGTCCCACACGACTAATCGAATCGTTCAATTATTTTAAATTTTTTTGAATGACCTTGCAAAAATCAGCTCAATTAAATATACATAAATAGTTGATCCATTTCAAGTTTCATTAAAAAATCAGGATCCTAAATTGTGAATGAGAAATTGAAATATCGGATCACTCACTTACACATATTCAATTGAGCTGAATTTCTACAAGGACACTAGAAAATTATTTTTAAATTAATAAAAGATTCGAATTATTTGAGAGAGACTCAAAAGTAGGACCTACGAACCGCTTGTACATTTGCTTGGGTACCCTTTTATCTTTATCGAACAACTAGTAGTATTGGAGATGCTCTAATAAAGATACACACACTCTCTGTGGCCTCTGGGGTTTTTGTATTGGCTTAGCAAAAGGTACGTGGGTTTTGTGGTGAAAGTGCTCATCCTTGACATTAACACGGTATGGCTGACTTTAAAGGGTAGTCTTTAGTGCTGGCTTAAAAATAGGTATTGTTAGATATATGAAGCTTTATCAAATGGTGATGTAACAAAAGCTAGCCGTAATGGGTATAGCTTTTTCCCATACCAAGCAAGAGAACAACCATGCACTGATGCTAAGGGAATCTCCTTTTAACGGAAGAGGTGGGCCTGTAGTGATTACAGGTGTAGTGGGTGAATCTCAGCCATTAAAAGTGTTTTGGACGGTCCAGATCTTAAATAAATTGTTCGGGCGAATAATTTATTTGAGATTCAGATTGTCCAAAATAAGAATGGACGGCCGAGATTCCACTACATCGCTTGTAGTGAGTCAAGCACCCCGTTTCCCCTTTTAACACACAGCAGCATCCTTCTTTTCCACAATATTAAAGAGCTCTAGAAATAACCTATAGATGAAAATCCTGATACGGGGAAAAAAATTCAATGCAACGTTTATTTGTAACGCCCTCTTATATGATGTGAGTCCTATGTATATGTAGGTCCCACCTAGGGCTGCAAACAAGCTGAGCTTTATTGTGTTCAAGCTTATTTATTAATTTTTTAACAAACTTGAGCTCAAGCTCAGTGAAAACTTAACGAGCCGAGCTGACATAGGGTTGACTCGAATTTGAGCTTGTTCACGAGCCTTAACGAGCCAACGGAAAGATATATGTATATGCTCATATAGGCTTAAGACAATAAATAAAATTTTATACTCCCTCCGTCCCCTAAAGTTAGACACTTTTGGGACTGCGTGCTATTTCTAAATTGCATATATCTTTCAATTCATAATGTTTTATGTGATTTTCAAAACTTTATTTAAAAGAACTAATTGAAATCTATCAAACGAGATCTATATTGCTTATATAAAAACATTACGGATTCAAAGATATAGACAATTTTTTCGTAGGGCTGGACTAGTGAAAGTGTCTAACTTTCCGGGACGGAGGGAGTATGTTTTATATCTATATACTCTATAGGAAAATAGTCTCAATTTCAAAATAATGGTAAAATTTAATAAGAATTTGAAAGGATAGCATTAAGATATCAAATTGGAACAAGAAGTTATAATTTTATTACTCTGAAAAATAAACGAGCCTTATCGAGCCGAGCCTTGACGTGCTCAGGCTTGTTTGTTAAGATTTTTAACGAACTCGAGCACGAGCCGAGCCTCAGTAAAAACTTAATGAATGGGGTGGTTCGAACGAGCTCTTTCCGAGCTCATGAACGACTTGGTTCATTTGCAGCCCTCGTCCCACCCATGTGAGACAAGCGTTACAAATACCGTTGCATTGAGAATTTTCGCAACCACATGCTACCATATTATTTTCCTAATTAGGGGGATCGAATTGCTTTCTAAATTATGGTGATTGGATTATTTTGCTAATTTATGGGGGATTGGATGTATCCATATACGTGTGAGGGATGTAACCGGTTAACGCTTGAATTCAATGCAACAATGATAGGAATCCGTACAACATATTTTTCATTTTCCCACACTAACGATGCGGGGGGGGGGGCAAACCGGCCTCACTCCATTCTTTTCTTTTCTTTAACTCGTACAAAATCCTGTGGTTGTATTGATTGGACTATACCGCTTAAAATCATCTTCTCCTTTACCCTTCATAAAATTCATGTAGTCCGTTACTGTTAAATCATAAACAGGGTCCAATCAATACAACCACAAGATTTTAACTACCAATCTTTCAGAGCTCCACTCCAGGGTATACAAATCCGGAGATAGTGTTCCGGCGTAGGGTGAAGCATGCCGGAGTGATGGAGTTTTCAACTTATCATGTTCAGCTCTCAAAACAATCCAATTTATTGGAGGTTGAAGTCATTCCTACCGCACTTTCTTTTTGACCTTGGCGATCAAGAAAAGAATTTCGAGGTCCGGATCCGAGTTAAAGAATGGAGTGAGGCCGGTTTGCCCACCGCATCGTTCGTGTGGGGAAATGAAAAATATACTCTATGGACTCCTATCATTGTTGTGAGGAGAGTCTAAGCCAGTTTGTTCTTGCTCTCTGCATCGTCAGTGTGGAAAAATGAAAAAGATACTATAAGGACTCCTATCATTGTTGTAAAGCATTTTTTTACAGCTTCGCGGGTTTTGGTTTTTGGAATTTAATTGCTTTTGTGATTTAAATTTCCATAGCATTGGTGTGGTCGCAGTTAATTTCTAGCAATATTTTGGTAATTTCTAGCAATATTTTGGTATTAAGGGGTTATAGTTTCATACTTTACTTAAATAACTATGCTGGAAGTAATTATCAAACCTAAGAATTTGAAACTTTGGTCAGTCTCTCTACAAACAGACAAGAAGCAACAATCTTTACTCCATCCATGCCTGAAAAGCAATAAAGCAAAGTACTTCAAGTTGGTTCACACACACACACACTCATCACTCATGCACGAGAGAGAGAGAGAGAGAGAGAGAGAGAGAGAGAGAGAGATCAACCTTCCAGTTGGTTAAACTCCTCTGTAAGTAGGGCTCCAAACATATTCGTAACTTCGAAACAAAGCTTAATCATTTCAGATGCACGACTGGAAACATCCAAGGAAAGAGGTGTAAGCATTACAAACATCAATGGGTGAATCAGCCTTTCTATACAATGAAAAACAAATGGGCAAAACATTTGGTACCTGCCGAAAACCTTTTCAAGGAATTTTGTGTGATGAGATAACCAAGCTTGCCCCTCGTGTGTTCCGTCCAACAAAATCCTGTATGCCTGCATTCTAAGAAAGATTGATAAACATCCTTCAAAAATTTTAACTACATGTGTAGATATTACTCTAAGATCACTAATATAGATACATAAAAATACAAGCCAAGGATTCTAAGAATTGTAGAGTTCCAACTTGGAATCAACTAACGAGGGCTGACTTATACACTTGTAAAATCCTGACCAAAGATGCTTCATTCTGGTCAGTTAAGTAGACCGCAAACCAATAGAATCAGAACTTCCATGCAATCTATTTAAGAATAATCTTACTTAACATACCCAGCAACCTTTATGATTCACGTTTATCAAACGAGACTAAGACCAACACACCCAAGCCTCACGTGATGGCATGAACAAGGACTGCCAAAACCATTTCTTAGTTGACCATGCTTGTAGATAGATGAACAGCACAAAGAAATTGGAAATGCTTACAACTTTCGACATCTACATTCAGTTAAACAATAATGAAGTAATGTAACATCTCAGTAATTAACTTATGGCTTATGTACTCTTTTCATCCCCATAAAATTCCTTCAATTCAAAAATAGACATTATGAAGTTTTACGTGCCAATTTCGTTCTTATAGAACGAACACATGTCAATGTTGCCCACTCTGTCAAGTTAATGACAGCACTTGCTGACGTGCCTAACAGCGGCTTATGTGGAGATGACTTGGATTATAAGGTGGATAAAGAGAGAGCCTCCCCTCACTGAGTGTCTCTATTTTATGCGGAGATGACTTGGATTAAGGTGGATAAAGAGACAGCCTCCCTCACTGAGTGTCTCTATTTGCACCTCATTCTTGTTCTTATCACCCATACCTTCTAAGTACACCTCTTGAAAAATGTAGTTTTTTTTCCCCTACACCTCTATATCCCAAAACTAACCCCTTCTACTTCCTTCCAAACCCTAAATCATAACCTCAGCAATTTTCGTCATTGACACATAAAATTGGAACTTGGCTCAAACTATAAGGACGAAATTGACACGTACAATTGAATTCAGGAAGACTTTGAAACTTGCAGTACTTTACAAGGACGAAAACAGTAAATAAGCCTAAACTTATAATCTGCCAAATTTAAACGAATTGTACGAGGTGGAAGTGAAAACACAGATGTATAAAAGAGATGTTCAAGCAAAGCTATCATCAATATCGAAAATTATATGCAAAGGCATAGCAGGAGTAAAGAACAAGAGAATCTAATTCTACACGCACCTCTCTTTTTGGTATTTGTGGAGGTTGGTCAATTTTAGCGTCCATCTTGGTTTTCGACTGCTTTTCCACTTCTACCAATAAGAAAGAATCAGTAGAATTTGACAGCATAACAACGTCAACAAGTAAAATTAGAATCTTTCCTACAACATGGATGGTAAACCTGTTACGCGAGTAGAGTCAAAAAATATAAAAAAAGACCGCTATAAACAAATTCATGGGCATGAACTGCAGATAGAGAGAACTCTAGGTTATGTAAGTATTTAAAAGAGCGGGTTAAAGGTATTGAAGAATAGGATCTTATTATGGATGAGAACGACCATACTAAGCAGAGAGTCTTCAAAGTACATCTAAACTTCCTCTATTAAACGGATCGTATTTATAGGTGCGCAAAGAAAACCAGAAAATAAACAAGACAGGGCAGAGACGTAGTCAATGCGAGCTGATGACTCGCGCTTACTAGGAATTCCTCATTTAAGACCAACAATTGCAATGATCTATCCCCATCACGATGAAATTTCAAAGATTACCCGGACCTTTCAGCCAAGGCTATAAACTCGTTGAATACATCAGTGTAGAGCGTGCAGCCCAGAACATCTAAGGGCATCACAAACCTGTTATTGCCTCACACTTCCGTGGCCTGAAAGGCCATAGTCCCTCTAAGAAGCTAGCTGTCGAGGGTTACCTCCACATAGCTAGTTAGCAGGCTGGAGTCTAGTTCGTTAACGGAATTAACCAGACAAATCGCTCCACCAACTAAGAACGGCCATGCACCACCACCCATAGAATCAAGAAAGAGCTCTCAGTCTGTCAATCCTTACTATGTTTGGACCTGGTAAGTTTCCCCGTGTGAGAAATCAAAGTTTTTGGGTTCCGGGGGGAGTATGGTCGCAAGGCTAAAACTTAAAGGAATTGACGGAAGGGTACATATTTAAGGCAGTCTCATGCACTAGAGATCAATGATACAAATCTCATACAAGAAATAACGAACACAAGAAAGTAATTAATATGGATAAAAGAAACTCCAAACATGGAAAATGAGTGAATGAATAGACATTCAATTGCAGTGTGTATCTTCTCAACATAGTCTAATGTGAGTCAATACAATATCAAACCTAGCACACTCATGAGAACCTTTATATGTTTTATATTAGAAAACATCCTTCTCCACAATAAGTTGTAGCATGTGCATAATAACACAAGGATAGGCTTCCTTCTCGACAATAAGTTGTAGCATCTGCATAATAACACAAGGATAGGCTTGTTACCTTTTTACATCTACATATATAATACTTTAGGCATAAAAGGGCTATAAAGGAGACATCCAAATGGCCATTATTTCAAAACTCCAAATAATAAAAAATGTCAATGACAATTAAATATATTAGTTAGAGAAATTCAGTTAATTGAGCCATGTTCAACCTAAAAAAAACTTTCTTCCAGGCTTGGCAAGGCAATGTGGTTGCTACTGTCCAATCTATGACTCATTGGTGTTCCCAAGGGATACCTCTTTGCTGAGAGGGGATGGCATGTCGCTAGAGGCATGACACTACATGTGCTTTCTTCCAGGCTTGGCAAGGCAAGGTGGTTGCCACTATCCGCTACGTTTCTATTCTAAACAAACCTCTCCAATGCAAATTGACAAGAACCAACAATCAAATATGCAAAGCATAACAAATGATCAGTTTAGTGCGGACTGCAAGGTTATATCTCAATCGAAACAAAATGCCTACAGCTACTTGAGGGTTGCAGTCAGGTCTATGATTATCTATAAACAGATAAAAAGCAAGTTGCACATTTTTTCTCATGCGGGAGTATATTAAAAGACTCAATTTTCACTAGTATTTCCAGAGTATCAATAAGAGGTTATTTAAATGATATTTGTGTGTTTGTAATGGGTCTTGGATTTGGATTGTTTCCAATAAGATTGGACCATCCAGTTTAAGCCTTCCCTGGGTAGTTGATAGGATTAATTGCGATTTCGGACTCACCCTCAATGTCTTCTTTTTAAGATGCAATCTATTCTAAGTTTTGCGGAGTTTGTATTCCAGTCTTAAGTAGTCCAATGAACCAAACATACCAAGGTTTCATTTGTACATCAATAAATATATACATTCCTGAAGTTGATAAAAATGATCAGCAAATCCACATAATTCCACATGTGTAAATTCGGGTGTCAGGGTGAGAGGTATGTGCTCGGGATATGTAGGGAATTCTTCTATTGGTGCAGGCTTGAGAATCCCACACAAACTATATAATATGTATGCCCAATGTTCTGTCACCTCATAAAAATACAATAAGTTCCAAAATCCTAGCAACCTAACAGAGACAATGCATTTCAAAGGGGTAAAGGAACTCGTACCCATAGTTGTTAGAATCGCATGATTCACAATTCGAGTAAAAACGCTACGAATCTATGGGTGAATCAAAGTTTATCTAGAATCAGTAGAGAATCATACAATTCTGGATTCCTACAAAAACGATACGAATCTATAAGTGAATCAAGGTTTCAATTGTTAACACTCGACTAATACGAAATCCCTTTTGCGGTATTGCCTTAAAGTTTGTTATATACACTAGTTTTGTACGTATTAGGGTACAAACTCTTACAGTTATAAGGCTAAGCTTTCATTTATGATGAATATTTAACATCTATATGCATGTGATTCATGATTCGGAAAAGTGTCCATCCGATTCTCAATTCGATTCAGAAAATAGATGATGTTGCAGACGAAGATTTCAGCCCTTTAAACCCAATATTGTACGCAACGGTGCCATTAGTTAGTAACAATCCAATATTCCACTCAGAAGTTGGACCGGCCTTCAAATCCTCATTTGAACAGCACAAACACATAAGCCTTCAACATAAATCTTTACATAGTTCTCTAATTGCAAGTGCCGATCCCTACTGCATATGTAACAAGTATATTTTTTAAACCTCTCGGCTCTTTTGGTTAATTTTATGTGTCTTATGTGCAATAGTGAGCCTACTATTTGATGTCTCATTATTTACTTTTCATATCATTAAATGCAACAAAATTGTCGGAGCTAGGATCTGTTATGAGCCGGGAGAAGATGGCGAATTTTCCAACACTATATGAGATTATAATGGACATGGCATGATGGTTGCTTCTATAACAACGGGAAATTTCGTTCAAGCTTATATAGGCAAATTGAGATGGGTACTGGGGGTGGTATGGCCACCGCAAGGATTGCAGTTTACAGAATTTGTAAACAGCAAGGTCATAGTCACATATACCCAGCTATATATTGAGGATAAAAGACATGTCTTAAATATTTCCTGGGACAAAATACTTAATGAAGAGATGGTGACGAATGAATAATCCCACATATACTTCCTTGAGCCTGTAGCAACAGGAACATTTTCTGCTATAGTGAGTGGCGTATAGGCTTGCGTTACCGCAAGAAATTACTGGGAGTATGTTACGAATTTCGCCCCGTGGCAATTCACGGTCGCGTTTGTAACGCACTTCCTTATTCATCACCAAAGTATATTTAGGAAGCGATTCGTTGTTCTACAAGTAATCCGTCTTATTTCCTATAATGTTAGTTTTACACCAGTGCATGACATTTTTCTTCGTGAACCAAAAAGAATTCAAAATGTTTCGACATGAAAAAAGTGTAGGTTTTGTACCCTTTTTTTGCCTTTCAACAATCTTCTAAGCAAACTGTCTTCCCTTTCATTAATCGTCATCCCTGCTTGGCCATCAAAGCTAAATCGAAGCATCTGAGGTCTTTAGAATCCTAAACCACCATTGTTCTTATTCTCTGCAAGTTTTCCCATGACAACCAATGAATCTTTCGGTCGTTCTTTTTCGAACCCCGTCAGAACTTGGCCATCATAGAATCCAATCCAGAACACGTGACATAACATAACTGGGAAGAGTCAAATCCACTGATTTCAATAGAAACTCTTTGCCGGCTTGATTCCAAAATAGTCCTGCCATCCTTCCTCGTAATCTGTGTTTGATATACGAAAAAACTCTGTGCCTTGAGTGATTAAGATCGGTAAGTAAACCCAAGTAGTTACCCAAATGCACATCCTTTCGACAACTCAGAAGATTACTACAATATTTATTTTAAAAAGGTATGGAATCAGTTCGGATCTCTCAGTCATGTTTTAGTATCTAAACAAATTAACGCTTGTTGCTCCTAGACTACAAGATATTAAGGCCTTTCATCTCTTAAGTGATTAATTGGATAGAGCCAAGATTTTATGTTACTTACTTTACACGCAGGGACATTCCTTGAACTGGTTTGAAGAGACTAAATTTTGCGAATTGATTTTTTCTGCAACTGCAATGATCACATGAATTCCTGTGAGACTAGATTCCAAAAAGGTAAACGGAAATATTGTTGTTTGCATTACCAATGGAGATAAAGCCAATACAGAAGCCTTATTTTTAGCAAATCTTACCTTTAATGCTGGAGCTACTTGTATTATTCTGTTTAAGTATGGAGATGGTCATCCTCCATGGCTAACCTTCATACTACCCAGTGCCTGGGTGAACATGATGGCCCCAAAATCATAAGCTATTTGCAAACCAAGAGGTACTCAACTTAATTTTAGTGTTTGTTATATTGCACTTTAACATTAGTTAGAGTCTAATAGATTTAAATGTCTATTTGAAAAGACCCGTCACAAAAATAAGCACTAGTGAAGAAATCCCCAGCGAAGAATTTCCGGCTATATCACAAATTTCTCAACAAGGGCCAAACCCATTAGCAGACTTTACCAAGGTACTTTATAATAAACAAGTCGTTAATTATGACATCTACCTTCATTAACTTTTGTTTGAATCCAACATTTATCCAAACTTTCAAATTTTCGAACATTTTCAACCCGATATATGTGCTATAGGAGAGAATCTACTTGTTGCGGGTCAACAAAAAAAAAGGCATATTGCTTCACCTCTGGAACATCTGTAGCAACTGCTTTGGTCTCTGGTGTAGTTGCATATGTGAGGTCAAGTCATCCCAACTGGACATCCATGCGACTAACTCCGCTGTCATGACTATAGTTATGTCGATGTTAGGATTTAAGTTCTTCAAAGAAATTGAATTCATTATAATAGTGTTGTTGGCGTGGACACCCTCCTCAAAAGGGGCGTCGCCACACGTGCTAGCTGATTGACGAGACTATTGTTTTGCTAGACACCCGCTGCGACATGCCTTATTGATTGGAAGTGCCCATTGTGTCGCATTTACTCTTTCATTTCCCTAAAACTAGGAAACCAAATAGTCAATATTCTGGGTTTGGGAACCATGGCTCCTGAACCCAGGGAACCATGGCTCCCGAACCCCGAATCTCCACTCTTTGGTTTTTCCTAGTTTCCTCAAACTATGTGGCTACTCTAAACGAATAAGTGCGCCGCCATAGGCACTTCCAATTGATAAGACATGCCACAACGGGTGTCTAGCAAAACAATAGTCTTGCCAATCAGCCAGCACTGTGTGGCGACGCCCCTTTCGAAGAGGGTGTCCACACCACCAACACTATTATAATGAATTCAATTTCTTTGAAGAACTTAAAATCCTAACACAGGCATACCTGTAGTCATGACAACGGATTTAATCGCATGGGTGTCCAGTTGGGATGTGACTTGACCTCACATATGCAACTACACCGGAGAACCAAGCAGTTGCTACAGATGTTCCAGAGGTGAAACAATATGCCTATTTTGGGTGACCCGCAACAAGAAGATTCTCTCCTATAGCACATATATCCGGTTGAAAATGCCCAGAAATTCGAAGGTTTGGAATGTTGGGTTGAAACAACATACAAAAGTTATGAAGGTAGAGGTCATAATTAACGACACGTGTATTATAAAGTATCTTGTTAAGTCTGGTAATGGGTTTGGCCCTTATTAAGAAATTTGTGATACAGCCTGAAATTCTTCATCGGGGATTTCTTCACTAGTGTTTATTTTCATGATGTGTCTTTTCAAATAGACATTTAAAACTATTAGACTCTAACTAAAGTTAAAGTGTGCAATATAACAAACACTAAAATTAAGTTGAGTACCTGTTGGTATGCAAATAGCTCATTATTTTGGGGCCATCCTATTCACTCTCACAGGCATCGGGTAGTGGGAAGGTTAGCCATGGAGGACGACCAATCTGAATCCTTAAACAAAATAATACCAGCAGCTCCAGCATTAAAGGCAAGATTTGCTAAAACTAAGGCTTTTGTATTGGCTTTATCTCCAATGGTAACGGATACAACAATCTTTCCCTTCATATTTTTGGAATCTAGTCTCACAGGAATTCGTGTGATCATTGCTGGTGTAGAAAAAACCAGTTCGCAAAATTTAGTCTCTTCAAACCGGTTCAAGGAATGTCACTGAGTGTAAGGTAAGTAACATAAAATCTTGGCTTGTGTGGGATAAGAACAACTCTACCAAATTAATCATTCAAGAGATGAAGGGCCTTAATATCCTGTAGTCTACGAGCAACAAGGGCTAAATAGTTTAGATACTAGAACCTGAATGGGAGATCCGAACTGATTGCATACCTCTTTAAAGTAAACATGGGAGTAATCTTTCGAGCACTCGAAAGAATGTGCATTTACTCTGGGTTTACTTACCGATCTGAATCACGTAAGGCACAAAGTTTTTTCGTATATCAAACACAAATTAAGAGGAAAAACAGAAGGATGGCAGGACTATTTTGGAATCAAGCCGGCAAAGAGGTTCTATTGAATTTAGTGGCTTTGACTCTTCCCAATTATGTTATGTCACGTGTGAAGCTTCCGGATTGGATTTATGATGGCCAAGTTCTGGCGGGGTACGAAAGGGAATGACCAAAAGATTCATTGGTTGTCATGGGCAAACTTGCAGAGAAGAAGAACAATGGTGGTTTAAGATTTAATAAAGACCTCAAATGCTTCAATTGAGCTTTGACGGCCAAGTAGGGATGGCGATTAAAAGTGAAAAATGAAAGGAAGAGACAATTTGCTTAGAAGATTGTTGAAAGGCAAAAAAAAAAGTACAAAACCTACGCCTTTTTCATGTCAAACATTTTGAATTCTTTTTTGTTCACAAAGAAAAATGTCATGCACTGGTGTAAAACCAACATTATATGAAATAAGTAGGATCACCTGTAGAGCAGAAAAACTGTTCGTTGTTGCTTCCCAAATATATACTTTGGTGATGAATAAGGAAGGTGTGTTACAAGCGCCAACCGTGAGTTGCCACGGGGCGAAATTCGTAGCATACTTGCAGTAATTTCATCCTGCAACACAAGCCAATACGCCACTCACTATAGCAGAAAATGTCCCTGCTGCTACGGGTCAAGGAAGTATCTGCGGGATTCATTCGTCACCATCTCTTCATCAAATACTTCGCCCCAAGAAATATTTAAGACAAGCACTTCATCCTCAACAGCAGCTCAATATATAGCTGGGTATAGGGGACTATGACCTAGCTGTTTACAGATTCTGTAAACCGCAATCCTTGCGGCAGCCACACCACCTCTGCCAGTACCCATCTTCAATTTGCCTATACAAGATTGAACAAAATTTCTCGCTGCTGCAGAAGCCACCATCATGCCATGTCCATTATAATCTTATAACCAAACCAAGCCTTATGTCCCAAATCAATTGGGGTCGACTACATGAATCCTGACCATTGAGCTCTGTCAAGTGTTGCTTGCTCACTTAGACCTAGTAGACTCAAATCCTTACGCTCTACTGCATCTAATGTCAATTTGGGTCTTCCGCTCCCTAGAGCGTTGCTACCCAAAGCTATCTTATCCGCTAGCTTAACTACTGCATCCGCTGGTCTACGATAGACATGCCCAAACCACCTAAGCCTATTTTCCCTCAACTCCTCCTCTATAGGTACTACACTTACCATCTCGCGGACTGTTTCATTTTTAATCCTATCTCGTCTAGTCTTATCACACATCCACCTCAACATTCCATTATAATCCTATATAGTGTCGAAAAATTCACCATCTTCTTCTGGCTCATAACAGATCCTAGCTCGAACAATTTTGCTACATTTAATGACATGAAATGTAAATAATGAACATCAAATAGTAGGCTCACTATTGCACATAGAACCCAAAAAGTTAAACAAAAGTGCTGAGAGGTTTAAAGAACATACTTGTTACATATGAAGTAAGGGATCGTCACTTCCAATTAGAAACCTATCCAAAGGTTTGATTCCCTTTGCTGAAAAACTTTTGGCCTCCGGGTAGATTCCATTATCTATAATGCCAATTATAATGTTTGTGTGTTCCTGGACGTATTGTTTCTGTTTCTCCAATGTGAGTCCGAGAATATCCCATGCTGATGTTGTTGCAAACACCACCTCTTTCATACCTGAAAACCAGAATCATTGTTGGGGTGCTAGATTAAATTTGGGAGAAAGTTGGATAAGTGAAATGTAGATTGTATCATTGTAAGTAAAGGAGGGGTGTAAGGTGTGATAAGGAGAATGAAAGTGGAAGCTTTATGGAGAATCGCTTTTCACTGATTGGTTTGGAAAGTTACAAATGAGCTCAATTTGTATAGACCATCCAGGCATCCACCAACTTATAAGTCTCTAGAATAGTCTAGGATTTGCACATGTTGCACATGTGGTAATTACACACTTCTAAACTTAGAAATTTTTAAACATCTAGATATTTTAGGCTTAGATACTTTACTGCAACCTTCTAGACACTTTTTGATATTTTTAATACATAACTCATTACACACTTCTAGACTTAAATATTTTTAACATCTAGATATTTTAGGCTTAGATACTTTACTACAACCTTCTAGACACTTTTAGATATTTTTAATACATAACTCTAGAAGATTACAAATTATTTTTTTTAACATCAATTAGATATATCATCAAATAACGAAATACAGAGTACTAATCAATTCCGAGAACATCTTCAACAGCCTTGGTGTAGAAGCATCTAAACGAAGTCCTTGTTGGAGGATTCTTATGTGGTTTTTATATCAGCTAAGAACATCTCTGACAGCCTTGGTGCAGAAGCACAATTTTTTGTCTCCAAAAAGATAGTCATTTTGTTGTTTTTAAAAAAAACAGGATAGCCAATTTGGCTATCGTTTCACCTATTTGCATTCTGACTAGCTACATATAGTTTTACTAATTAAATGTAGCTAGTCATACGAGGCTAGACAAATTTTGTTAACCAATTAAAAAAGTGCCGCTTCATCAAGCATCTCACAAAACATTGCTTAATTAACCTTTTTGTGTACTTTAAATATGGCAAATTAGTTCACAGTGTTGGATCATATGCACATAAAGTGAATAAGCAAAATAAGAATTGTACTTCTTACTTATGTTATTTTTCTGGGAAAATTTTAAAAAACCCTCTAAATTTTGACCTCAATGCTCAAACACTCCTGAACTTCAAAAACCTTCAATTGCACTCCTAAACTATCACTCCGTTACTCAAATACAATGTTATCAGTCTCGTACTGGTCAGCCTACTGTTTTTTCCACTGGAACGGTACTGGAGTATATCTCGGTACCGTTTCGGATTAACCGCGATTAATATTTTATATGTTTTTCATATATTTTTTTATCTTCACATAAACTTAAAGTAGAAAAAATGAAAACAAGTTCCATAAACAATTTATGTAAATCACATATACTCCCTAGTCCCTAGAGTCCTACACACAAGTCTGAATTTTGAAAGGCCATTATTTCGTTTGCATGTGTAGAGGATAAAACCTCCCCACCTTCCCCATCATTTACCACAAAAGAAAGAAACCAAATCGGAAAAAGAACAAAATCAAGAAAAAAACTCCATGGCTACCGGCGAGAAAGCTAATGTTCATCGATCTCACGTTTGTGTCTTCCTCTCTAATTTCTATCTTCTCTCCTTTCCTCTCCTCTTTCCTTTCGATCCTTTTCTTCCAATTTTCGGTTCATTTTTTTACTCTCAATACTGTGCGCGTTTTGTACCAGCCAGAATCCAGAAAATAACCGGAACAGCCACCCGGTATTATGGGCGGAATGGAACATAGAGTGAGCTGTACCGTTTTCCTTCCGGTACGGGACGGGATTGATAACACTGCTCAAATAGACCCCCACCACCTAATTCTGTCAATTGACAAATGGAAATCACTTAGTTGGACGTTAACGGTGGAGAAAAAATTTGACATGACTTAATTGTTGATGACTTGTCCTTGGTGCGCTCTCTCTCTCTCTCTCTCACACACACACACAATAACTTCTCCTCCACTCCATCCTCTTCTTCCACTTCTTCTCAGTGTAAACCCACAATCCAACAAAATCCCACAAAGATTTTGCTCCATTTACCGGCATCGCCTCAATTTGATTTTGCTCCACAACCCAACAACCAACACACTTCTCTCTGTAAACTAGGAGGGCCATAGCACGAGTGTTGTGCCCGTGGCTTTGAGAAAAGATTCAGTGACAAACGATCTCTCGATAATCTCTACGTTTTGATACCTACACAATTCTACATCAAAGAAAATACAACCAATACTCAATCAAAATCCAACTTCAAATAGGACGTCTAAAACTATCAAGAACTCAGCCTTCCCTGTTAATCAGTAGAGCGCAAGAAACACGTAGGTATTTCCACTAATGTCATGACGAATCCCAACTTGTTTCAGCAATTCCCAGTCCCGTACCACTACCTTGCATCTATGGCCGGCTTAAGGAAATACCTAGTGTGGGTTCTAGCCGCTGTGGGAAGGAGTAGGTGGATAAAGGTTTGGTATGATGGTTTACATTGTACTAATTTCTCGCCCATCCCATCACTTTCCATTGAGAAGTTGTTGGAAGTGGGGGGGGGGGGAAAATGAAAAATCGCTCGTCCACCTTTGGAGGAGGTTCAGCATCTCCTTCACACTCACAAATGGAGACAACATCCCTGCCTATATTTTGAAGAACAAATCATTACCAGTAGCCTATTTTTCTCTGGAATTGAACAGAAACTGAGGCAAGATCATATATTTTGTATATGCTAACCACTAAAAAGAAAAGAAACTTTGAACCACGCATGGAATTTATTAGCACATGCTTCAAGAAAATGATATCCTTGGACCTAAGGGCCTTCTAAACTGTGAACAAGTTCGAAGTCTGATTCTCGGATAGCTGTTTGCTTGCCATTTCAAATTACACTTAGGCAGAATAGTGTCTTGGAACTGTTGTTTTTAAAACTAAAAAATCATTTCCACATTTGATCCTGAGAAGTTTGGAAGGGTTCAAATAGACTGGTATGATTTAAAACATGAGTTAGATGGAACAAATCATTCAGAAAATTTGCGTGGAAAGTCTGAAATGAGGGCAAAAAGCAAAAATGGTAAGAAGCAGAAGAATTTTAACTTTTCTGTTAGCAAATTAATAGTTAACCTGAAAAAGAAAAGTACAGCTATTTACACATATATGAACCCAAAATCCCAAATTTTAACTTTTCTGTTAGCAAGTATAACAAATTACACATATATGAACCCAAAATCCCAAATTTTTCAATCATAATCCAGATCTATGCAAGAAACTTACAAGTTACAACATCTACTACATAACCTTTTTGCAAGAAAGAAGCATTTGATTTGTTGGTGGCCTGAGGTTGGGCGGTGGACGCCGGTCGGCGTGGTGTAGCAGTGGTGTGGTACAATGGTAGGGTAAGAGGAGAGAGAGGAGAGAGGTGCGGCCGTGCGGGGATGGTGGTCGGCGACGGCGACTGTCATGGAGGAGGCGAGGAGCTGCTGGAGTTGGATGGGGTAGGCTCTGGGATGGAGTTGGGAAAGAGGCGCTCGAAATGAAAATGTGAACTGAGTGTAGGAATTTTATTCGGAATGTATACTCTAATTAAAGGGGTGTGCACGGGTCGGGTAGAGTCGGGTTTGCCGTCAACCCGTCGCCCGACCCGACCACGTCGGGTTGAGGAAATGAGCACCCGAATCCGAACCGAGACAGGTGAGAAACCGAACACAATCGGTTCGGTCGGGTTTCGGGTTTAATCAGAAAAACAAAAAAAAGAGACTTTCAGATCTGGTTTTTCTACTCGCGAGGAAGAAGGGGAAAGGCGATGAAGGACACAGATACAGTAGACGTCCATTAGCGATTTAGCGACCTCCATGAGCGACCGGAGCTGTTTTTACGGTGGGTTTGGTTCAGAAGAGAGAGAGAGAGAGAGACGTAGGGAGAGAGAGAAGTCTGGTTCAGTGTTTCTTTTTTCCGATCATCTTTCCGATCGTCGGGTTCAGTATTTTGGGATAAAGAAAAGGGAGAGTTAGAGAGAGAGAGAGAGACGTTGGGAGTATTGGGAATTTGGACAGAATAGAGAGAGAGAGAGTAGTACTCCTGCTTAGAGCATCTCCTACCAATCTTCAAATCTTCAAAATGAAGAACGGAATAGACATATCAAGGGAAAATTTTGTAATTTATACCCAGTTTTTCTCAAAAGTTGTACTGTTTAGAGCATCTCCAACCACTCTTCAAATCTTCAAAATGAAGAACGGAAGTGACATATAAAGGGAAGATTTTGTAATTTCTACCCACTTTTTCTCAAAAAGTTGTACTGTTTGAAGGGACCCATCCTCTTTTTTGTCACATCCATTCTTCAAATTTATTTTGGTTCTTCAAATTTGAAGAACCAAAACAAATTTGAAGAACCAATTCTCCAAAAAGGAAGATGGGTCCCTCCAAAAAGTATAATCTTTTGAGCAAAAAAGAACATAAATTACAAAATCTCCCCTTGATATGTCACTTCCGTTCTTCATTTTGAAGGAAAACCCCATGGTTGGAGATGCTCTTAGAGGGACTCATCCTCCTTTTTGTCACATCCATTCTTCAAATTTATTTTGGTTCTTCAAATTTGAAGAACCAAAACAAAATTTGAAGAACCAATTCTCCAAAAAAGAGGATGGGTCCCTCCAAAAGCACAACCTTTTGAGCAAAAGAGGACATAAATTACAAAATCTCCCCTTGATATGTCACTTCCGTTCTTCATTTTGAAGGAAAACCCATGGGTTGGAGATGCTCTTAGAGTACTTGGACACAAAGTTTTACCCATTAAAAATTACAAAAGTTGAAATACCCATTGGAAAATTACAAAATTTAAATGATGGTAATAAAGAGAGGAGGTGGAAAGCTGTGTCCTCTCCTATTCCCTATGCTGTGATTATGGCTATCCAGCCTGTCTTCTCCTATTCTCCACGCAAAGTATATACGGGTGATTTGGAAAAAAAAAAAAAAACTTGTTTTTTGGTTTATTTGGGGGAATAAATCGGAATAAACCACAGTGGTTTGGCAAAAAAATTGGAGTTGTTTTTTTTTTTAATAAACCGGAATAAACCACAGTGGTTTGGCAAATAAACCACATGAGTTCTCTTTAAACAGTGGAATAAACCACAAGTTGAACCAAATGAATTTTTGGGTTTATTGCTACATAAACCAAAAAACCAAAAAACAAGTTTATTTTATTTTTCCAAATCACCCCATAGATTTGTACAGATTTTTTACACTTACGATTATAAAGTCAGGTCGGGTTTACGGGTTAGATATTATGTAACCCGTTATCCGACCCGATATCTAAAATTTTCTGAAAAATCAACCTGTACCCGAACCGAACCACTATCTGGAACCGACCATTTGTCTTCGAGTCGGGCGGGTTGGTCGGGTGGATGCTCACCCCTGGCCCTAATGTATAGATATACATAAACTGTCGGGTCGGGTCGACCGGAATTTTAAACCCTAGACCTGAAACCCGACCCGCCTCTTTTTTCCGGTTCCTTATTTTTTAACCCGAACCTGAACCGAGTACTTTTTCAAACCGTCTGAAACCCTTCGGGTCGGGTCAGGTTGGTCGATTTTGCGGTTTTCGTCGTTTTTTTGCTCACCGGTACCGGCTCTACCCCAAAGCCCAGAAAGCCTGGGCTTTCGGGGCCCCCCCTAAATTAAGGGTCTCAAGTAAATTAGACCTTCATGTATGTATATATATATATAGTCCAACTAGTTTTTGTATATGGGTTAGGTCAAAATAAGCTCAATAGTACAAGATTTTGGGCCTCTCCAACTAGTAAAAATAATCCAGCTAGTCTTGATTAAAATATTAGATGATATGACCTTTGTGGGAATAAGGAAAGCAGAGGAAGAAGTCAAGAACCAAACTAAACACAATAACAAAATCAATATTCTCGAATCTATTGGCCAACTTTTTTGTATCGGTGAACTTTTTGTAATGATTATTTATGATGAATATTTATTTAAACAAAATTAGCTTGTAAATAAATAGAGGCCTATATTTTATGACTTTGCTTTCGGCCTCCGAAACGTTAAAGCCGGCTCTGTTGCTCACCCCTAATACATGCACGAGTAAAACTTTCTTTTTTATTGTCGTAAGCCCATGAAATTATATATATATATTTTTTCATTGACTCGTTAAGGTTCGTGAACAAACTCGAGCTCGAGCTCAAGTTTGTTAAAAACTTAATAAACAAGATTAAGCATAGCAAAACTCGGCTCGGCTCGTTAGCCCCACGTACTCAAAGATTTATACAAAAATTGATATTTCAACGACGCTGGAATGTGTTCGGGGCTAATTGGAATCTGACAGCGTCGGCGGTGAATCCGCGGCGCATTGGACGAGGTTTTGGGGTGGTTGGGTACAAGAGTGGTGCTGGGTATAAATTAATTAGAGCAAGTGGGTACGTATACAGAGAGGGTGTATGCATATGTGGGTATAAATCAGGAGACATGGATAGTGATGGTGTGAGATCTGGGAGTGTCGTGAGAAAAATGCAGAGATTCTCTATGCTTTCATTTTCATTAACTCCTTTGGATTGCGAGAATCCGAGAGAGAAGAAAGGAAACGGGAAGAAAACGCAGTCTCTCCCACATTTGGATGCAGCAAGAGGCAAGAGACGGTGAGAGACCGGACCACCTCCAGACCCCAGTTTTGTTTCTCACCAAAAGTGGTGCGATTTCGTGAGAAAGAGAGATCGTCGTCGACGTCCGGCGACGGCTGCCGTTCACACCTCGTCGGA